>JAQQBS010001423.1:9109913-9147071 GCA_030347275.1 Microctonus aethiopoides | reverse complement strand
ATGAAAATAATTCCAAAATCTATTCATGAATCAGACAAACAGTGAAAGCAAAATTGTGATTCTTATCGTTTTTTTTTTCAAATCTTATTGATAATTAATTTATATGATAATCATTTTGCTATTAAAACACCTGAGAGGAAAGTTATGACGTAGGTGCAGTGTATAAAACGAAAATTTTACTTCCACTTTATCTAAATACCATTGTTCAGTTTAGAAATATATTGAAATATTTCTCTGTGGCAATAATTTACAATATTTCATTTAAGCATAATAGTATAAATATTCTGTTGTTCAAAAATCATTATAAGAATTGGCATTCAATTTTTGGTCATGTCAATAACCATTTTTCTACCTAGTTTAATGAGATGGATTATTCGTCCCAGACTCAGAAATATTAAATTTTATTGTCACTTACAATATTTCCAGCACTACTGATATTCACTAAGAAGGGAATATTATTTTACTTAAATTTTAATGTTTATTTGTTTTTAATGAAGTTGTCTCGCATTAACTTTGAATTATTTGTTTATTCAATATTACTCATATAATTTAGGCATAACAATTTTGCATCACACCACATTTTTCAACCAATCACCCATTTCGACCCTGCCCACTTTTCCCTCACTTTCCATAATTTTCATACTTAATTTTTCTTACTTGATAGCCAAAATTCTCAAGACAACCACAGTTCACTTAAAACTACAAACCTAAAAACAACTATCAATTTTCAATCTAAGTCTCATCATATTTTTTGTATGTTAATAATTATTTGTGAATAATAAACTTTTTGTATATTTCATTATTTCATTTTGTGTTTAAATAAATAATAGAATTGTTTTTCATTCAATCCAACTTGCAAATTGTTGCTGATTACAAATAGTGATAGTAACAACCATTGTGCATTCATTCGGAAAACATATTGTGAGTAGAGTCTCTCTATTGGAGTGTCAATTTCAGTACAATTTCAAAAAGTAAGTTCTCAACCAAATAATAATTCATTTACTGTTTTACCATAATTTTCTTTCATTTTATTAAACCAATTATAAATACATATTTTTTTTATCATTCTTACGTAACATAATTGAATATTTTTGGCTAATAAATTTTATTTTATTTTCAGAAAACTTGCATTAAAAATGGCAAACGTAAAAAAATTAATTCATTTATTGTCACTCGCTGTTATTCTCTTCAGTATTATCGAATTTTCTAATAGTAATATCTTCAACGCACCATGTAAAGATGGATTTTATGCTAAAAAAGACGACAAAAATAATAAAACACTCTGCGTACCATGTCCGGAAAATGCCATTTGTTATCAAAATGAGATTTGGTGCAACAAAAACTATATCTTACGACGGAAAAAATATGTATGCAGAAGAATATTTGGAACGAAATGACTGTAATAAAATTTATAACGATTACAAATACTCTAAGAAATCATGTCTTAGTATTCGCCATCAATTATACATCAAAATTTTATTCAGTCTAATTAATACAAATAAAACATAATAAATAAATATTATTAATTATTAAATAATTATCATTATAATTTTTAAATCAATCCATATACGCTATATTCTTTTATTTTTCATCAATATTTATACCCTCATATTCATATTTATTTTTTCCCCCATTTATTTAGTTACTATACATTTACAAGATTCCATTAATGAATTAATGTTTCGTTTAATTAAAATGCTTTACCATAAATACAACGTTCAGTGAGATTGCTATCACTATTATTATTATCATCAATATTATTATTATTAGAATGAAAATTAGAATTATTATTATTACTCGTTGGGAATATGGTCAGGAGCGTCCAATCAACGATGAGACTCGAGTAATTAGCGAAGCGTAGATTAGATTGTCATATATATTATAATATTGCGACCAATAACGGCAGGTCCTTGACTATATGCTTTGGTGCTTGTTCATATATAATCGCCAATGCAACCAATATTGCTTGTGACAGAGTGCCTGTAATTTCAGAAATCGCTTGTAGTAATAATCTCTATTGCTCTCCCTTCATTTGTCTCCTTCTCTCTTCTTCATTCACGTACACAGATCCTCTTCGACTACCGCGATTGCTGCGGTCATAATCCCCATGTACCTACGCTTTGTATATAATCACTATCGCATTTGCAATTTCTAAAACTTGTCAAACAATTTAAATAAATGTATACATGAGTATATATTAAATGGATAGGACAGTGTATAAAGAGATTCGTTTTAGGAATTTAGGTATTGGAGGGTACTTGTAGGTTTATAAATGTGTGGATAGAAATAATTTCCGGTGTGTAATTAGGTTTAGGTTTTTTATTTACCTGCGTTTATCATCGTCGTTTAAATTTGATATCATATTTTTTATTTATTTTTTATTACTATCATCGGACTTTTTTTATTGTGAAGTTTACATTTTTTTTGAATAAAAATATTCATTAGGTTTTAATAAATAGGAATAAATAAATAAATAAATAAAATAGTGGGATGAAATCATTTCATTTCGTACAGTAAAATTGACTTTAAGAGAATAGAAAACACCCGATATTTTACTGTACAAGAGAGGGAAGGATATTAAAATATATTCTCTCCCTCTCAACATGTCGTATCCATTTTACTGTAGTCCAATGCATATGTTATATAATCGAAGCAGCCTCTCACTCAATTCCCGGATTCAATTTCAGAAAACGTATCCGGTCAGTTACCTATATTTCCTCTTGCCACTCTATTTCCTCAATTTCGTCCACCGCTTTTCCCCACACTTCCCCACCATCCCTAACTTCGTAATAAAATTGCCAGAGACCACAGGTCGATGAATATGAAATATGCAGCATTCATTGTCTTCGTGGTGAACTTTATATGTGGACTCTTCGCACTCTCTGGTCTCATTTTCCATTACTCTATGTACACAACTTCCATTTTACATTGAGAGCACATTTCAAACTTGTATGTCTGTTTACACTTGGTACTCTAACATGACAATGACAGAATATTATGTGTATTGCAAATATGTAAAGGATGAATAATAAAAAATAAAAAAATTATTCATTAAAAAATGGTCAATATATCTTCATGAACCATTGAATAGACGTTAGTTTACACGATGATAGTTTTTGGCTCCTAAAGTGGACTTTGAATAAAACAAGCGAGTGAATTTTAATGAAGTCATGGATTTAAAAAATTTTTTTTTCTTAATAATTAAATTTTACATACTTGTAATACATATCTACATTTTTTTTTTGCTTGCATTGAAGTATATTTATTTATTTATTCCATTATTCCTTTTCAACGTGTCCATAAATTCAGCAAGAATACAAGGAAAACACCAGTAATTAAAAGTAATAATAAATTACATTTACATTGTTAGAAATTTTTTTTCTTCTCGTCAAATCTTTTTCTTTATTTTTTTCCTCAGTAAAATAATTAATTTTCTCACGTTTATTTCAATCTCCTATTTTTTTTTTCTTTTTCCCCAACTTTTTCTCTATATTCCCCTATTTTTTTCGTGATATATACCAATGCATACACACAATGTAAACTTGTTAACGGCTTAATTAATCGCAATAATTAAAAGCGAAAAGTGAGTATAGGTTATGAACGTGAGCTCCAGGCAAATGACTTTCCACTATACATACATAATATACACACACATATATGTATATATATCTTTTCTCTTTCATCTCTCTTGCTTATAATATAAACCACCCTTTTTCACCCTTTCTTTTATACTTCAGGTGAATATTCAAAATCTTTGTTTCTCTAAAGGATTTTTCTCTTCATCATTCTACGAATAATCCATGTAATATATGTTTGATACATACACATATGTATACACAGTATATAAAAAAAATATACATATATTTAAGGAAGTGTAGAAGCGTTAGTCAAGCAAGAAAGTTGAAATAGCTTGCAACACATCGTTGAGATTTTCTTATTAGATATGTTTTCATAGGATTTTAAGTCAAAAAATAATGTGAGAGGAAGAGAAGAAAAATCACAAAATATTCATAAGACGTTATAGCTTCCCTCGCCTAGTGTATATACTAGCATCTTATTTACTTTATTTTATCTTATATAATTTAAAAGCATATATCATACATGTATAAATAATGATCTGTATAAAATTTTGTCGTCAATAATAATTTAAATTATTCATTGCTCGACAAACTAAACTTTCAAATTCATCTTTTACATAAAATAGATACATGTAAAAAAAAATACTTAGTGAAAAATTTGATAAATAATAAAATCTCTTGAATATAATTTTTTATTTCATGTGACTTTTTTGATTATTTTTATTTATAAATTTATTCTTTTAGTGAAGAAGTGCAATTCAAAAACGCAGGATTATAAATATTATTCAGGAATGTCCTGAGAAAATATTTATAAAAAAAAAAAAAAATTTTTTTTTTTTTTTTAATATTTTTTTTTTTATTTTCTAAAAATATAAAATGTTCAATGCACGAATTTTTTTTTAACAATTTCGCAATACTTTTCTTGCAACACGTTTCTACTGCATTATCCTGGATGTATAGCAGGATATGTCTATATATGAGCAGATTCTCTCGAGAGCCATTTTTTTTTTTTTTTTTTTTTTTTTGTCTCTCATCGCTTTATTCGGTTCATACAATCCGCGTTCTTTGTCATGTCACAGATATATATACCAAGAATTATCCCCGATTGTATTTTATTCCTCGCATAAATTTTAAAATTTATTTATTTATCTATTTTTTCTGTCGAATTAAATAATTCTAAATCTTGTAAAATAAATAAATCTCTTGAAGCTGCAAAATAAAATATTATTATTATTATTATTATTATTATTATTATTATTATTATTATTATTATATATCAATATAGGAAATAAAAAAAAAAATATTTTGTGACAGTCAAAGAATAAAATGTTTCGAATAAAATAAAAATACATATTGAAGCTATTATCATTTGCACATCAATGAACAACGATAAATTTATCAATTTATTATAAAACTTGTATTCTGTAAGTCGATATATTTAATATATAATATAAACTTTGTTGTTATTGTAGAAATAATATTTATCATCACTGTTGAAGTGCTTGTACTTATTATTGTGAAGTAGGAACTACTTGATTCATTCTTGTCTTTCTCACTCGCTTGACAGAAATCTTTCAATAACGATCTTGCTCTCCCTTCTTCGACATAACTTGTATTTTTTTTCTCATTTTCCCTTCTTAACTCCGACAGGGCTGAATTTAATGCTCTTCAGACTTGTGGAATTTAGTGGGCACTTGAAGAAATAATTATCTGTTAGCAATAAAAATTGTTTGCCTCGTTATTTCTGCTTAAGGGCACATCTTTTATTTTTTTTTTTCATTCTCTTTCCTGCTCTTTGTTTAATAGTCAATTTATTGAACGAATTTGTCCAATTCAATCTTCAATTTAAATACACACTTTTCATGCATTAAAAAATATTTAAATAAATTTTTTTACAGTGTTAATATTAATTTTTAATATTTATTATATTAAAAAAAATTTTTTTTAATTCTTGAAAAATTATATTCATTTCATTTGTTGATATTTTTTTATTTCTTTTTCATCAGCCAATTTATAACAATGAAAATTATCATCTACTAATATATATATCATCCATCAATTTTCTTTGTATTTATTTTTTTTTTTCCATCGTCTTCATACTCGTGACCTTATTTTTTAAAGTCCAATATCGTGACTGGTTGGCTGGATTCTCCCTCGACAAGACGGTAGTCTCGAGGGTCTCCTTGAAAGCACTGCCTTTTCTTGAGCTTTAATATCCAGTCAGGATACACTCTTTCACGGATAAATTAAAAAAAAATAATAAATAAAGCCCAAAGAAATAAAAATTAAAAAAGTATTTTTTTTTTTAATCAAACTTCAATTATAAATATAAAATTCAATCTATTAATTTTTTATCGATTGACAAATAAATTATTATTTCAGTAATATCACTGTAATAATAATAACAATACGAAAGATCATAATAATTGTGTAGCGACATTTGTATTTTTATTTCCCTATTATTATTTATATATTCCGTAAATTTATTTCGTGGGTAATGGTGTGTATTTTTACGCATGGAATTTTTTTTTTCTTCTTCGTCTGTACATTTATATGTCTATTTGTAGATACATATATGTACAATTGAATATATTTCACCCCTTGGTGACGAATAAATAAAAACACGCAATCTCTCACTGTCCACTTCTCTCTTTATGACTATTGTGAATAAATTCGTGTGCAATGACACGAAATATTATATTATGACTCATACTCGAAACATTATCCACAAAAATGTACAAATTAAAAGAAGAAAAAAAATAAATAAATTCATTTTTAATATATGAAATAAAAATTTAATTATACCAAAAATATTTAAATATAAAATTTATTTTATATTTAAATATTAATTTATAATTCCGAAATGTGGAGTATTAATTTTAATGATTCGAATGTGAATTACATTCACGTCAATATAATCCGTAACTGTGTACACGTGTATAATTAAATAGTGGTGTTTATATTTCAACAAAATTTACACGTCAATGCAATCAAATGATTGATCATTAGTTTTCGAAATATTTATTATTTTATCTCAAATAAATTATTATATACCTGCAGTGTGTTTATAGTATTTTCATACATGCATACGAGAATAATACCAATGCTAATACAATGTTATCAATGCATTTCAATCCCCTACCACATCAATCAATTGATGACTCTGCATTTAATTCCCTTCGTTTCATCATTCACACATATTAGTTATGCTCTATTACATGAGCAAATAGCTGTAACGTTAAAATATATCTATGTACTAATTTACAGAGAACATTTCTGCAGATAATTGAAAGTATGTTATACAATCAATTTGAGTAATTATTCCTTTTAGATATTTATTTCAAATTATTCTAATAATAATTTCAAATTTCCAAATAAAAAATTTATTTTTATTCTCTCGTTAAAATAATTCAATAAATAAAAATTTTCGCAATTTAATTTTATTTTATATATTTTTTGATATTTATCAACATTTAACTTGATGAAATATTTTTTTTCCAATAGTATTTAACAATAAAAAATTTATTTTAATTCTTTCATTAAAATAATTCAATAAATAAAAAATTTTCTCAATTTAATTTTTCAATTAAATATTATTTTATATATTTTTTAATATTTATCAACATTTAACTTGATGAAATATTTTTTTTCCAACAGTATTTAACAATAAAAAATTAATTTAAATTCTTTCATTAAAATAATTCAATAAATAAAAAATTTTCTCAATTTAATTTTTCAATTAAATATTATTTTAATATTTTTTAATATTTATCAACATTTAACTTGATAAAACATTTTTTTCCCAACACTATTCAATAATAAAAAATATATTTCAATCCTCTCAATTAAATTTCTCAATTAAATAAATCACTTTAATATTTTTTAATATTAATCAACATTTATTTTGATATAAAATATTTTTTTTCTCAATTAACTCTTGAATTAATTAATTTTATTTTCTTCTTTTCCAAATTAATAATTATCACACGAATACCACTGCTAATTAAATCAATTAAATTTATAAATATTCCCCCAATAAATATTAATAATATTATTTACGTTTACGATAGATAATATTTGTATCAGAATTTTTTTTTGAATGATTTTCAAGTCCATTAAGACAATTGTGTACGTATACAAAGCACTTACGTCCATATACATAGTAACGGGGTGAAATGTTGGAAATGCGAATCTACTCTTGCTATAAATCCGTGGCACGTGCGAGCATCTCGCACAAATGGATCTCAAGAGATATTTAATGCTACTGTTAAATCCCTAAGGCAAGTTGCCGAGTAATATACCTCTCTATACGTGGGTTGTATCAACAGATTGTTGGAAAATCATCAATTCCATTGTATTATACCAAGTAAATAAATATATATGTACAATATATATTAATATAATATATTCAGTATATACCTCTTATTATTATTTGTAATTAAATTATTTAGATTTAATCCATACGAAATTTCATGCAATTTAATAAATTGATATTATGTTAATTTGTTTGTTTTATGTATAATTTATGTCTATGTGTAATTGATTTGTTTGATGTATATTAACATTTGCTGATGCATCAGATTATAATTTAATTTATGGAATTTATTAATATATAATAATTTCTGTGATTTATTTATAATTTTCCAATTAATTTTTTTTTTATTTGATAATTAATTTAATTTAATTTTTTTTCCAAGATTTTTTGTGGATAAAATAATGTGTGCTATATTATTGAATAATTAAGTTAACAAATCCAATCGAAAGATGAATGAAAAAAATATTAAAATAAATTAAAAATAATAATGAATAATTAATCAATTTATTTTTTTATTTATTCAAATTAAAATCTGTAAAATTATTTATTATTCAATAATACAAATTTATCTGTTCTACATGGAATATTACAATCATAATATTTGAATGATAATACCACAGACAATCGTGGATTTTATCATTTAAACAAATGAATTAATGATTGTCATAAAATATAAACAAATGAATTATCAAAATGTTTCAATGGAAATATCATTTTCTACTTGAAAATTCGAGTTTACACACATGCATATTTATTTAGGTAACTATATATATATGTATACAGAGCTTTATATAATTCAGTGAAATACTAAAGACCCTTTTTACCGTTGAGTGACACGGTCCAAGCGCGAATACGACGTAAATGTTGCACGAAAAACGGCAAAAGCTTACGATCCACTTTCACCCTATACTCTGTAACTTTCTCATTCTCTCTATTCTCCACCCTCTTTCACTCACTTTTGACGTCTGCTATAAGGCAGAATTAGGATAGCAATGACGTCGTTTTATTATGCACCCTTAGAACCAAAGCTTGCGAATAGTCATTTTGGTAAAATGCTTTGGTTGAAATTTAATTCATAAATGGCATCGTGAACATTTACGTTAATATTATAAAAAATTTTAATCAGATAAAAAACATTTGCTACAAAATATAATTTATATTTCGTAAGAGCTTCAATGAATATATAAATTAATTTTAAATATATTATAAATTCTATTTTATTTATTAATTAAATATTTTTCATTTGAATTTTTTATCTTTCAGGTTTTTTGATTTTTTTTTTTTGCTGTTGTTGTTGGTGTAGATAACTTGCGAAAGGAAAGGGAAAAGCGAGGGAAAATAAAAATGTTATGTGTATTTAGTATAACGCTAAAGGGAAAGTGAAAAATGAAAGGAAGGGTAAAAAAAAAATAAATAAAAAGGAAAAAAAAATTTTTAAAAAGGGAGAAAAAATACTTTGGGTTATCATTACAAGGACGTTGTGCTGCCACATATCGTTCTCGTGCTTTTTTCAAGTTCATCCATCCGATCCACAGTATATTTGCATTCACTGCGAATTCTTTCTTTCACTCTCAAACTTTTATTCTCTCACTTTGCATTTCTTTTTTACCACCAACGAATTCACTCATTCTCTTCTTTCCCATTTGTCTTTTTTTTTTCTTTTTTTTTCTCTCCCTAATCTGCACATTTCCTTCGCGCGCTCGACAACTTTTAATCACCCTCGATGGAACAAAGGTATAGATGCGGCATCTGAACAATAGATTTATCTCCATGTGCATACGCGTATTTGTATGCCGACACAAGAAGAACATAGAAAAACTTTTCATCATCGTTCGCCTTTCGCATTTGTGTGCAGTTATTAACAAATCGTTTTGAAACTGACATTTGCCACTTTTTTCTTTTGTTCTTTTTGATTTTCATTTTCAAGTCCTGACCTGTTTTTCTACTCACCTCAATTATTTTTTCTCGAAAAAAAAAAAAAATTTTTTTTTTTATTTCACATTTTTCACTTTTTATTTTTTCCAATTATTTTTTCACCACGTTTTCTTCATTTAAATATATTGATGTGGGTAGTCATTGCACAGGAAATCGTACACACTATATAATTCCATTATCAAATATAATAAAAATAAAATTTTCAATTCACAAAATTAATATAAATTAAATAATTTTTAAAGTGGTTTATTAAAATACAATTTTTTTCTTCTTTGACATCAAACTCATTGTCAAAGTCAAACGAAATAAAAAAAGCTTCATGTCTAGTAAAATTAACTTATCTAAATAAATATAAATATTACAACATAATTTAATATTTTAAATTATTATTTTATTTAATATTATTTTTTTTTTATCTGTGGAAAAAATATTTGCAATAACATTTAGATTTCACTTTTGATTAATTTATAATAAACATTTCGCAGAATAACTGTACAATATACACATAATTTTCAGAGGAGAATTGAATATTTCTCGCGTGACAAGTCCAACCCTCATGTGTCACGACAATTACTGTCGTAATCACCACCGCAGCCGTCAACCACCTCACCATATACATACATACATGTACTTCATTCTAGTAAATTTGACTGTACATTTGAAACAATAGATCCTATTCCACCACACATATAAATCCGCAGTCTCTCATCATTATTCCTTTGTTCTTTTGTGAGAAAAAAAAATCATTAAATATATTAATCAATATTTTTTAATTTCTATATGTTAAATTAATTTATTTATTTATTTTTTTTTTGTATTATTTTTTTATTAAATATTTAAATGTCTTTGTTTCAGCACAGCGATCGCTCCACACCTGTTCTCCTAATTGTTTCACTCGCCGGTATAAAAGTATGCAGCCCAGATGGAAAAGTAAGTACATTCATTATTATTTATTTATATTTTTATTCACTGCAATTTTATGTTTGGATGAATTATGAATTTATGGAGTTGTGAGAGTTCACCAAAAGAAAAATAAGAATATGTGAAAGTGCAAAAGTTAATTCGAGCTTTTCAGAACATCTTTTTTTTTTTTTTTTTTTTTTTTTTTTTTTTTTTTTTTTTTTTTTTTTTGTTTTATTTTTTAACCACAAAATTTCGAGTGTAAGAAAATAAACAAAAAGAATATAAGAACAAGTGACAAATACGTGTGTAGCAATTTGGAGCAAGAGATGGAAGTAAAAATAAAATAGAGAACAGTGAAATTGTGGTGAAAAAGTGAAAGGAAAAATGGAACAAGCTGAAAAAAAAAAAATTTACAAAATTGTGTGAAAATAAACTAAAAATAAAACGACTCCGGGCCACGATGAAACTCGGTCAAGTATCATAGTCTGAAAATTTTGTGATGTGGATGAGTTTTATACATTTTTTTCCTCTGCGCACGTGATATTAAAACCGTTGTTAATTTCAAATGATCAAAGTAAATGGAATAAAAAAATTTTTTCCAAGTGAAATAAATTTCTAAAGAAATTTTGGATTTTTTTTTTTAACTTCACAAAATTTTTGACCATAAAAACTTTTTCAATATATGAATAGTATATTTATTCAAATTAAATTTATAACCAAAAAAATATTCATATCATAAATTTAATCAAAATTATTCTTGACTTATTTTAATTTCCATTTTTGTTTTTTTTTTTTTCAAATAAAAATTTATTCTGAAATAAGAACATAAATCTCTCGATTATTCTTAATAATCATTCTTAATAATTTATTCCACAATAACAAATGTCCAAATTAAGATTCAAACTTGACAAAATAATTATCCAAAATAAATTAAATAATTAATTTTTATTAAAAAATCCACATAATTTATTTTGTAGGAAATAATTCTCATCATCTTGTTAAATTATAATATAATACACAAGAAATTTTCCACTCTATCTACACATATATATTTTCAATTGAGTCCCATACAAATAATTCACAGTGATGCCAAGGGGGTGAATGTCGTTTTCTCAAGACTGAGTGAGCAAAGGAGACAAAAGAGTGAAAGGAGTTTTGCCTTTTCGCGATGAGAGGAAGAAGAAGCAGACGAGTTAGGTCTTGCATGCAGCTCTTGTGGGACTTTGGAAGTTCCAATGTCAGTGATTGGCAGTGCGAATGAATGCACATTGGCTGAGACTAATGTGCCAGTGACTGTGCTCTTTCACTCACCCTCACTTTCTCTATTTAATATTCTATATTTATTTTATATCTATATATAATCTTGTCGTCCTGATTGATAATCATCTTCTCTCCTTTATCACGTTCTTCTCGCAATGAATTTTCAAGCGTTTAAATTGACTGACACAAAATTAACAAACAAAAATAAATAAATAAATAAATAAATAAAAAGTAAAATAAAAATTGTGTACGTAAATAATTGATTATTTTTTTTTCTTTTCATATTTATTTATTTAGTAGAGTTCACGTCGATGCAGGAATTTAAAATGAAATATGGCTGATGGATTTATTTATTTATATCCGCTTAATAATATTTAAAAAAAAAAATGTTTACAAAATATGAAATTTTTTATTTTTTTGATTTTTTGCAAGATTTTATTTTTGATAAATATTTATCCTCTTTGCAAATGGTTTTTATTCTTTGTCAAGTTTTTCAAAATATTTTATTCGTTCTATTATTTTGTAAAATTTATGTAAAAAAAAAAAAATGCTGAATTTTAGTTATTAATAATTTCGTGTATTTTATTTATTTTATTTAGTTTATTTATTCATCAATTTAAAATAATTTCCGAGGGAATATTTTTTATAACCAGCAATTTTGATTTAATTAAAAAATCAACCGTGAAGTGCAATCATAAATTTTAAATATAATTGTGTAAATTTATATTTATACACTAATTGGAATATAAGTTTATAAAGTAGTGTGTATTTCTGTTTTGGACAGCCAATTTATAAATTAATCCAATATTTCGAGATCCAATTAAATTATACACAGACATTCAAATTAAATTGTACATAAAAATAATCGAAATAATTAATTTAATTATTTAAATCACAAAATACAAAAAAAGAAAAATAAAATTACCAAGAATTATTTTTTGGACAAAAATTTTATATTGTTAAATTCAAAGAGGTCCTTAAGTTTTATTTTATTCTCAACAAGAGTGTTTTGAAGTAGAAAATAATTGCATTGCACGAATGGAACATAAAAATATAAAAAAAAAAAACATAAATATATCTGAAAATATAAAATAACAAAATACACGAACATAAACCAATATTTTTATTTTATTTTTTATTTTATTCGAAATGTAAAAAAATGGATTTGATTAATTTATGACGATAGTTCTACTGTCGGATACATACTATATTAAAGTCATACGTCCGTAAATACAGATAGATATGCGCTATGACTCTTTCATTCTCTCACTTTTTCTACACAAACCCATCAACTTTTTTATTACACTACGAGATTTATTAAGTTCTCAACTTTATCCACCGTCCAACTTTTATGACATCTCCATAGACACTTACATACATATATACATATGTTACATATATATTCATAAAAATAAAACACAGGAAAATGCTGAATTAAATTACAAAATGACCATTTCCCAAATTATCAAAACATCAACTATTTATTATTCAAAAAATAAAATAAAAAAAAAACAACACAACATATTATTTACTCAGTATTCAAAGACTCTAATAATAAATAAATTATTTCTTCTGTCCCTCTCTTACACTACAGTCGACGCACGAAAAATATTTATAACCCCGAATTTTCTTTGTTAAAATTCTTCACTCGCATAAATTTTCTTCAACACGAAAATACTTCACACGCCTTTTCCTGTACATAAAAAATATATAATATATTTTATTTTATACACCCACACATAGATACAATTTTATAACACAAATATAACGTGATTCAACGTCGAAAGCAACGAAACAGAATGACAATGGCCGTTTGGGACAGGTCGCGAGGCAAACTTCCGTAACGGAAGCTTCGTCTTCTTCTTTGTCTCTTTTCGCAACGGGGTAGAGTGAAGAGGAATGAGAGATTGAAAACTTTATCTAAGAGGGGTCTGTCTCAACCGCATGGGGAAGTGAAACTCACATATATTGTATTGAGATGGTGTGTACGATGCTTTTGCTTACGAGACGCGGAGGGAGGATATAAAAAGGGGGAAGAGAAAACGCTTCTTTCAACTTGATACTGGACCTCTCTTCGTTGTGGTTATGTTGGCTATATAAATATACAGAGACGACGCCACTCACCTAATGGTTCCAAGTTTTGAGCTATGTCCGTCGTCGACGAAGACATCCCCATTCGTTCGCTTGACATTTTCCCTTCCGTTTTTGTGAATGACAAACTTTTTAAAAAAATTTCTTTCAAAAATATTTTCTTTCGTCATAATTTTATTCACTCTTTTGTATTTTTATTCATTTTTTTTTTTCATAAACTTCATGCCTGGATCAATAGTTATAATAATTAAGTATTAATATTATTATTAATATTATTATGAAGAGAAAATGAGGAATTGAAAAATATTTTATGAAATGATAAATTAAATATTTATATGAAATGTAAAATTTATTTTGTTAATTATTTAATTTTATAAACAATTTTATTGAGTATTATTAATTATTATTTTGTTATCTCGAAATATGCGTATAGTATTATTAAATTATTTTTTTTTTGGCTTGGTTATTTATTTATTTTGGGAATTATTAAATAATTGATTGAACTCTTCAAATATTTTTATAAAAAATTTGGGAAATTATAATGTAAATTTAATTAAGTTATGTGGAATATTTTTTTATGATGGGAAATAACTTTAGCGATAATTATTCGGGCAGTTTTAATGAATTGTAATTTTATTTCGAACTTTGGTAGTAGGTTTATAAATATAAAATGTGGTGTGAAAGTTATGGAGAAAATTCGATTGAATATTTTTCGAAAGAATTTAAAGACACATAATTTAATTTTAATTATTGTGAATTTTTTAAATTTATCGGTGGAAGTAGTTGACGATTATTCAAATATTTCATTTCGTGAAGGAATTTTCACATGAATTTATTTAAAATCTAAAAATTATATAAAAAAAAAAAGAAATTAATTAATAAAATCAGATGAGTAAAATAAAAAAAAACATTCTAAAATATTTAATAATATTTTATTCAAGAAGACAATAAATTATATTCTATTCTCCATTAACACATTGCATACATACGATGCAGTAGAGAAGCTCTAGTATCATGTCCGTCCATGAAGCCGATTGACTGCATAGAAGACTCGAGAAATGTTCGTGCAAATAGTTGTTGTCTACTCTGACGGACATACCTAACTGCCATTGTGCGCCAAATAGGATTATATATTTAAAATTGTACTCGGATAAATGAATATACAGTCCACTCATTGTCAGTGAAAAAAAAAAAAAAAAAATCACCAACAAAAAAAAATATAAAACAAAAATTCCCGATAAAATCACTTGTTTAATCTTTTTCATATTTTTTTATTTTTCTCTCTGCCAATCTCCAATTTTGTTTTTTATTTTGAATTATATTGTAATGATAGAATCAAACTGCAGAGATATAATATATCCCCAGTACCATCAGTGACATCAACAGCCATCTCTAATTATCTCAGACGTCTAATTATAGTTTTATCCGACAGGAAAAAGAAAAATAAAAAAAATATCTCATCCCATTGTTTTACTACTTGGATGAAACTGGATTTGTCGGTCACGAGGGTTTTAATAGCGAGAAAATAAGAGGAGCAAAATATAAAAGAAAATAATAATAATAATGATAATTCTATGATTATATTCAAGACTAATTAAAATTTGAATAGAATTCATTGAATTAGATGAGTGATAAAAAAAAAATATAAAATTTGAAAAGATCATTTTTATTAAATTCTATTTAATGATAAAATAATCGTGCTTTCATATTTTTATTTTTTATTCAAATATATAGATAGAAATGTATATAATACAAATATATAGTAGGTTATTTACAAATTTCGTATGGAGATTATGAGAATATTTTTTATTTTTATTTTTTTCAATTTTTTAATGAGATAATTCATTGGTAAAAAAAAAAATTGAATGGATAAAATACAAGTTTAATTATATTTTCTACGAGATTTTTGCAATTGTTAATTGCAATAGACGAAGAAATATCATGTTTATACACTGTGAATACTAAAGTGAATGTGTATTTATAAATTATTAATAATAATTACCAATATTAATAATTGATATTAAAAAAAGTTTACACTTTTTATTTTGAGATTATTTAATGAATATAAAACTTGATATGCTTTCTAGACAGTTAAATTAATTTATTATATACTAAATTTATGTTGTATTAATGATATAAATGTTTACATTTCAGATAAAATTATCTCGATTATTTTATTTAACAAAGCCGGAAATTAATTACATTTATTATTAGTAAATATAATCCAAAGATAATTAACAAATATAATTTAATATTCTCTTCAATTTATCATTAAGATTCAACACTAAATTCATCAGACTCCAATCTGGGACATGTAAATATTTATATAGAATTACAATCTAATTATAAAAATAATTAACTTTTATTATAACTTTAACATGATATCCATAAACAAACATTTTAATTTAATACAATAAATTAATAATTATTTTAATGAAGAAATTAAATTTGCGATAAATAATTAAATTATTATCCATCAAATAATTAAACTCTCATATATATAATAATTGCAATTTTTAATATATTTTGAATATTAAATAATTATTATTTATTTTTATTTTTATAGAATTAATTTAAACGAACAATTTATTTTTAAATACATAAAAAAAATTAATTAATTTAATTAAATGTTCTCTTAAAGTCAATACTACATATTCACAAATAATATAATTCATTAAAATTATTATCTATCAAATAATTAAACTCTCATATATATAATAATTGCAATTTTTAATATTTTTTTGAATATTAAATAATTATTATATATTTTTATTTTTATAGAATTAATTTAAACGAACAATTTATTTTTAAATACATAAAAAAAATTAATTAATTTAATTAAATGTTCTCTTAAAGTCAATACTACATATTCACAAATAATATAATTCATTCAAATTATTATCTATCAAATAATTAAACTCTCATATATATAATAATATTAAACAAATAATTATTTTAATGAAGAAATTAAATTTGCGATAAATATTTTATATGAAAATAAACATTTCAAAGGACTTATTAAATTTCAGTTGACTTGTTCTGTATATAATATCATAAGCGGCGCAATAAAATAAAAAAAAAAAGTGGCATAAAAAATAAGGGAAAATAAATAAAAGAAAAATTTGGCAAAGGAAAGCAATAATTATATAATGTAAAGTTATATCACATGGAGATTACAAACTCGTCGTTCAAGACGGCAGAAAATTTTGCCCTAGGGAAAAAATAATATAAAACGTTTCTCTCTTATACTCATCGCTTCGTCGTCGACTTCACCCTCATCTCATTCTTTTTTTTATTCATACCACATTATACATACGTATTTTTTTTTTCCTGCAACCTCGTTCATATAACATATAAAATTTCGTTTTATCCCCCTTTTTGATGCATCTCAAGTGCACAATTCGAAGCATTTACATCACAATTTTGTGCATTTTAAAAATATAAAAATAAAAGAAACAAAAATTTATTTCGTCATTTTCGACTTTTTGTTTTGTTAAAATTTTCATGCTCACAGTGGGATAGTGTTATAAATGGTGTAAAATAATAAAAAAAAATAAGGGAAAAAAACCACCGGAATAATGTAGAATGTTAAAAATATGTGCATTTATACACATGTCGATGTATAGATATAAAGAAGAGAAGAGTTGGAAAAAAAGGTCACAAGGGGGATGAAATATATGCGGATATACGTAACCGTGACTTTACGACCCTTGTCGTCGTATACAACCGTGTACCACTGCACTCTCATTGCAACCAATCCCTCTCCATTCACTGCCTCTCTTCGTTTTCTTTTGCTCTTCTTTTCATTCCTCCGTTCTTCGCGCACAACCCCCTCTTGGGCCAACTCTCTCACTCTTCCTCGATCACCCTCTAATGCACACTCGAGCATCACGTGAACGCAACTCTCCTTCAATCCTAATGCACCTTGTTCTCCTTCAATACTCTTATGAGAAAAAAATAAAAAGTATGAGTAATAGAAAAAAAAAAAAAAATAATAAAACGAAGAAAAGAAAATGGTATAAAGTCGTTTTTCACGCGACCTCATGCTTTTTGCTGTGATGAGAGTGTAAAAAACCTTTTATATTTTCTTGTTATGCGAGAGATCAGTATAGAGAGAAAATCGCACCAAAAAAAAAAAATTTTTTTTATCGTATGAAAAATTAAATAAAAAATTTTTTTCTTCAAGATTTTTTTATTTTCTTTTTTCTTATAATTGAAAAATAAAAATATTTTCTGCATGATAACAAATAAAAAATACCTTCTACAAACCAATTTTTATATCTATAAACCTTTGTGAATTTAAAAAAAATAAATAGGTAAAAAAACAAAAAATAATTCGTAAATTATTCACAAAATTTTCTTTAGTGTCATAAATTAATTCAAATAAATATTCATATGTGTATACACCCTACAATAAGGGTCTATTTTTTTTCTCTCATTTTTGGATAAATATATGTTGAAGAGTGATATAGGAAAATTAGATGGATGTGTTTGTATCGAAGTACACAGGACGTTGTGTCGATGAGGGCATTTGAATTTATATTGCGTGTAACATGGATGTACGTTTTATACATATAATAGAGTGGGTTGGATCGTCGTCGTCGTCGTCACATGGGACATATATACAGAGAGAATGAGGTAGAACGACGACGCAAAATGAATTTGGTGTCACATATAGAGAAAGAGTACAGAGAGAATTGTTGCGAGGGGATGAAAACAGTCGTCGTGATACTGTTCGAGGATGTTTCCATTGGGATTGTTTTCCAGGCTTTTGAATAAATCGATATTTCAATGGTGTCACGTGGTAACCGCACATTTATTCGCAATTGTACACAAACAATTTATTTTTAAATACATAAAAAAAATTAATTAATTTAATAAAATGTTCTCTTAAAGTCAATGCTACATATTCACAAATAATATAATTCATTAAAATTATTATCTATCAAATAATTAAACTCTCATATATATAATAATTGCAATTTTTAATATTTTTTTGAATAATAAATAATTATTATTTATTTTTATTTTTATAGAATTAATTTAAACGAACAATTTATTTTTAAATACATAAAAAAAATTAATTAATTCAATTAAATGTTCTCTTAAAGTCAATGCTACATATTCACAAATAATATAATTTATTCAAATTATTATCTATCAAATAATTAAACTCTCATGTATATAATAATTGCAATTTTTAATATTTTTTTGAATATTAAATAATTATTATTTATTTTTATTTTTATAGAATTAATTTAAACGAACAATTTATTTTTAAATACATAAAAAAAAATTAATTAATTCAATTAAATGTTCTCTTAAAGTCAATACTACATATTCACAAATAATATAATTCATTAAAATTATTATCTAATAATTATCAAATAATTAAACTCTCATATATATAATAATTGCAATTTTTAATATTTTTTTGAATAATAAATAATTATTATATATTTTAATTTTTATAGTATTAATTAAATTATTATCAGTAAATTAAAACTTTTAAATATAATTATTTCTCAATTAATAAAATTACTCATTACATTAAAAATGTCAAAATAAATTGACGTTATATTGAAAAATGCGATTATTAAATTTTCATAGGATCTGCACGTATGCGAATATATAACATAAAAGGATGACTTTAAACACCCTTAGGTAACGAGAGCAAATAGCGGTATGTAAAATTTCATAACAATGTTAGAACATGTTTGCAGAACATGAAAAGCAACTAAATAATTCTTCATGTAGTATGAAGATAAAATATAGAAGAGAGAGCTGGAACGTGTAATATCCAACGGATTATCTATTTGCAAAGGTTTAAACTGTCCGACCTTTTCTATGAAATATGTTTAGCCTAACAAAATGTCCACCATAAACAATCTCAATACTTAAATAATTAATACAATTTACAGCAAATATATATTTATAAAATTATAAATGTATTTTTAGAATGCAAGTAAATTAATTTATTGATATTAAATACATATATATACATATAAATGTCTATATATTTGAAGAAAATTAATTAGTGAGGTATAAAAAAAATTGAGAATACATTTTTAATAATTTATAATTAAATATCCCTAGAGTATAATTCTCGTATTTAATTTTCAAAATAAATAATAATGAAACTAATGTAAATTATGGCATATGGGATCGAACAGACTTTATTTATACAGGTGGGAAGGTCATAAGTGTGAGTATTGTGCGAACTAGAAAATGACAACTGGTGCGAGATAATAAAACACGACGAAGGGAAAAAAAAAAAAAAAAAAATTGAAAGTGGTCTTTCGTGTATATGCACAGACGAATCCGCAGGTGAAACAGTGCAAATAAAATTCCAATCATTCGTATTTTTATTCCCTTTTTTTGTTAACATACAGACAGATGATCTATGCATGTGTGTGAATGTATACATATGTGAGAAGCATTAAAATAAAATGTGGTGGTAATGAATAAAAAATATCAAAGCTTTATTTTGTCATAAAAAATTTTTATTTCTTTTCTTGCGATAAGAAAAGTATTTAAATAAAGATAAATATTCCGTGAATATTTTGATGATATATGGATTAAATATGAGGAAATAATAAATATAATGTGAATCTTTATACAATATTTATGAATAAATATTTATTAAATTTTTAATGATGAAAAAAAATTCTTTTGTTGAGATAATAATGTGTTACTAAAATAAAAATAATTCTATAAATAAATATCTTGATATAGTTAAGAATAATTTTTTTTTTCAGCTGTAATTTAATTTCGGTATGTTCAAAATTAGTTAACATGATTATATAATTGTTTATGGAAATATCGTAAAGTATTAAATAATGTCGAGCTGAAAAAATGTAAAGATATTTATGAACTTTTATCCATAACGCAATGTTTACACACATGTGTGCCTTCATTACTCCCTTCTCTTTCGTAAAATTCTCTTCTCTCTCACATAGCCCAACCCCACATACCTCACATCAACCCTTCCACAAACCCTTTTCGGCATTTGACTCACTCACAAGCAACTCAAAAGCCTTTTTCGTCTCAATGTATGTTTGCCTACTGAATTTTCACCCTCTCTCTATCGTATATGTCTGTTCTCGTTCCCCCTTCTCAATCCACCCCTATTCCTTCCATCTCTTTTTACATACATGTGTATGGGGGAGAGAGAAAATTTGTACGAGCGGCAGAGCGAAAATGAGCGCGAAGGATCTACCAATTTTCATCAAGCCTTTGATCCTTTTTTTCATGCTCACGACGCAAGTTTTTCTTTTTATATTATTTTCTTTCAATTTTTTATTTTTTCCTACTACTCATCGCCCGGCGCATTGTCTCGATGAAGAGGAAGTAGGAGAGATGGAAAAAAAAAAAATTGAGCTGAAAGGATTTCGCTCTCATACATTTATATATAAATGAAAAATATAAAAAGAAAAAAAAAATAATAATTAAATATTTGCATTTTTATTGGCAGACAATAATTTATTTATCCAAACAATTTTTTTTCATTCGTATATATATATATTTATCATTTATTTTTTCATCATTATAAAAACTTAATAATAAATCGTTGTGAGTTTGTAGAAGAAAAGAGAAAAAAATTTTTTCTTTAAAAATAAAAAATTTAACTTTCTCTCGTTTTTGTCTGGAAAGAAAAATATAAAATTAA
This sequence comes from Microctonus aethiopoides, assembly GCA_030347275.1. Classification (NCBI taxonomy): domain Eukaryota; kingdom Metazoa; phylum Arthropoda; class Insecta; order Hymenoptera; family Braconidae; genus Microctonus; species Microctonus aethiopoides. The sequence continues at coordinate 9,125,320 of JAQQBS010001423.1, read as the reverse complement.
AGGACAAAGTAGAAAAGTGGAAACATGAAGAAGTATAATATAGATGTGAATATAGTAGTAGTATTATTAGTAATAGTAGTAGTAGTAGTACTGTGCAGAAGGCGGTTTTCAAGTTGTTTATCTTTCAACTTGTCACCGATGAGTTGACGTAGTGCCTGGACGTCGACGCCCGTTTAGTTTCTACGTTTGACTATGTATAAATAAATATATACGTACCATGTAGTAGTAGTATCTTTATGTATTTAGTTTTTGTGATGTTGAAGGGATGGTAAATGTTAACAGTTAAAGCTTTGGAGTTCATCCTCCATTTCATTTTCCAAGGACTGAAGAGGAAATTTTTTTTAAATTTTTTATCTATACTTTCAGTGATTTATTTATTTACAATTCGTTAGTATAAAATTTTACTAAATGTTCTTGTTTTTATACTTTTTTTATTTTCAAATATTTTATTGTATAATATATAATTATTATTTATTTGTAAAATATTTTTAATAATATTTTATGAATTATTGATATTAAATTAATTAGTATTTTTTTTTATTTTATTTTTTTAAGTGATAGTTAAAATTTTCAAGTGAAATTTGTCATCGCCGCACAATTGTCATGACAAAATCCACTTCAGACAGTCCTTTCCTATATTCTGTAACTTTAACTTCAACGCTGTATTGTCAAGTTTAACAATCAGGGAGAGAAATATAGAGAAATACAAGAGAACAAGTGAGTTTTCCATTTTGATTGTGAAATTTCTGACCATTGGTTTTTTATCTGTAACTTTCTGACACTTGAAACTTTTCGCGATAAACTTGAAAATTAAAATATAAATTTTATTTTCTCGTGTCAGATAATTGCATCAATTATTTAATTTAATAATTAATAATTCACTAATCATTTTTAATTTCGAAATACTTTTGTGAAATTTAAAAGCAAGTTTGGATAATTAATATAATTTCTTTACCTTTAACGTAGAAAATATTTAAATAGTACATTTGTATTATTTTACAACAAATATCTCGTATAGAATATTAATTAATTAATCATATGAACAATAAAATGAACATTAAAAAATTTAATACATTGGAAAATATTATTTCTACAGAAATTTTTAAATTAAAAATAAGTAAATAAATATTTTATTTATTTTATTATTAATTTATTATTTATTTATTTTATTATTTCACTGCTTCCATGTAATTTTAATATAATCAATCTCGTTAAATTTCCAACGATCATTGTATAGAAAAATTTTTCTTTTTTTCTCTTTCAATTTACCTTTGAGTATATAGATTTATAACAAACTTCACCATCAGAGAAATATATCTTATCTCTTTTACTTGGACTCTCTGTTATTCTCATTCTCTCATACTCAATTTTACCTCTCTCACAAATACTTCTTGTCGACATTTATTCACAGCTTAAGGGTCTCATCCCACACTCGTCAGTGCACAGACTCATGAAAGATTTACTGCACTTACTAACGAGCCGATCTATTTTATCTCTGTGTGTATATTTATATATAGACCTAATACTTCTTTTCATCGTGATATTCTTCATCCTACTTCCATTCATTTGATATACATGCAAGTGATATTTATGAGATGTACAGAAGTAATAAGGAATTACCAATCATTTTTGATTTCCTGCTTATATAAACTTTGATTAACTTATTTCAAATACATAAAGTGAAATAAATTATTTTAATATATAAAATTTATATATATATATTATATACATATATATTTATATATCCATTGTTGAAATGAAATATTTATCTGTTAATAAATATAATTAATGCGATTGAATTAAATTATTTTTTTAATTTTTTTATTGAAAATATTTTTTATTAATTTTTTTTTTTTTCATATTTTACTTTGTTTCAGCGAGTGCAAATGGCACACGCATTGAGGCGTATTTCATACGCAACTTGTGAACCCCAACACGCGCAATTTAGTTTTCTTGCGCGGGAACCTCGAGCACATTTTACCATTCAATATTGTCATTCGTTCATCACTGAATCATCGGAACAGGTAAGAAAAATTTACAAGATAATTTTTTTAAAAATTTTTATAAGCTAATTAACCTCTAAAAAAACCAGAAGAACCGATATATCGTTATGCTCTGTGATAGGAAATTTGTATATAGTTGATACATGATATATACCAAATGTTAATTCGGTTAATTTTTAAACATGATAATAAACACGCGACTTGCGGTGATTTTTGGAAGCTCAAACTCACAGTAAAGAAGAAAAAAATCATTAAATCTCGATCGATCAATATAATAACGATCGATAAATATATTTAATTGGCAGTTGGTAAAACAGTTTCCTGCAATATCGACTACTCAGTCGATAATTTATATTTTTTCTTTAAATTCTTTTAATATAATTCGCAATATTCAAAGTGAAACTGCTTTAAATTTACTGTCGATTTATGTATGATGAAAATAAATATTTAAATTAGATTATTTAAAAAATAAATGTTTAAAAAAATTGTATATTTATTTTGAATAGTTAAAAAAAAAAACTTGATGTATAATTAGTTGACCTAAAACGTTAATATAATTGCAAAAAGAAAGCAGCGGGCAAATTTGTGTACGATGGGTGGGTATAGTGGTGCTTCTTCTGGGTTTTCGAGTAGGAATTTTCATCGTATAATTTTTAATGAAGTGCACAACTATGTATATGTTTAATGCATATACATATTTTTAAGCACAGATACGTAAAGTATACTTGAAATTCGTGATGTAATATTTGAAGGACAAGTGAAGATGGATCTAGAAATTTTTCTGATGACGTTATTGGTCCTTGATAAAAATGTTTCGTTGTGCATAAAAAATCCAACTCATGTATATTTTTTTTTCGTTTATATTTACATAGAATTTATTTATGTTGCATAATCGAAATAGTTGGATTAATAAATTCCGATATTTATTATCTATCAAAGACGTAAATGAAAAAATTAATTCATAAATGTTTATGGCGAATTAATATTTATGTAGGAACAGTTTTGATTATATAAACTGAAATAAAATATTTAAAAAAAGAAATTCAATATTTTTTTTTTTTGTTAACTGCAATGTGGTGGACATACATGAAAACAAGTAAGGTGAGGAGTGATAAAAACCATCGTATATATAAATCCGCAGACCAGTTGGTATGGCGCGAACGCAGGCGGGTCATTGACGTCTATAAAATTTCATCAAACAAATTTTGAGTATTTAAAATACGCAAGTGAATGAAAAAAAAAAAAATTAATAATTAAAATAAAAATTAATAGCAATGAAGAATTTCAAAACTGATTGTTGTATAAATTATTTTAATTTGTCTTTTGAGAGAATAGTAAATCAAAAATTTATTCGCTGTGTAAAATCGTTGAGGAAAAAATATGGCGGAAAAGGGGAAGACGTTTTTCCGCTCGTCTGAATGCATTGTATCTTTTCTTCGTCGTTGACGTCGTTACATTGACGACGTACATACATATGTACATGTATACATACATGCCTGATCATTCTCAACGACATTTATTCTCTTTATTTCCTCGTCGTCGTCGTCTTCGTATAGTCAATTTCCAGACTATGCGTGACGATAGAGGCGTACAAGGATTTTCACTCATATTTTACTTATTTCATCGTATATAATCCGTGGAAAATATATTCCATTTCATTTTAATTTTTCTCTCACAGTTGAAAAATAAAATGTATTCTCCATTCCTTAAATAATCGAACTAATAAATTTTATTCATTATTTATTTTTTCATTCGATAAAAAAATGCAAAGGGAATGAAAGAAAATATTGTCAGAAAAAAAAATATCCTTTTGTTTCTTTCTGGAAAACAGGAACACAATGCGTGCACTTGGTTTGGAAATTGCTTGGTCAACCTTTCTCAGAGTATAGGACCTTGAAGAAAATATATGAGTGTGCTGCAATGCAACAGGGGAGAGAAGAGCAGCATACTTTATACTCGGAAGTTTTTAGGACACTTGTGCTTCTTTTACTTTTACTTCTACTTCTACTTCTTCCTGCTGCTCCTTCATTTTATTTCCCTTTTTTAACTCCAGTCGCCTTTTTTTTTTCCCTCATTTCTTTCTCATCCAACTGCGAACGTCGATCAGAGTTTGAAACAGACCAAGACTGAATTGAGTCAATCTCTCAAGAACTTTTCTAGATTAAACTTCCAACTGCTCGCCAGTAAATTGAACGATTTGCACGATCAACCGCGCACATATATTGCCCACTTCTCTCATGTATATGCGACTTTATTTTTTAACGCCTTCACATCATTGATCTCAAAAAAAAAAAAATATATAAACAAAAAAATTAGCACGTAGTTTATTCTCAATTTATCTTGTACAATAATAAACAATAATTGACAAGAATCCACACTTAATAATCTTTTGTTTTCTGGTATTAAGAAGCAAAGAATTAAAAGCAAAGAATTTTTTCATTAGTGCATTGAAAATTCAGGTATAAATATTGAATTACTCACAAAGAAAAAAATATAATAATAAATGAGAGATTGACATGTCCGGGGTGAGTTTAATTAAGCGCGTCATGGTAATAGAGCGCGTCACGAAATTCCGGTAAAAGTAAAGTATATATTTATATATGTGTATAATATATATAAACCTAAATGTATTTATTATACAGAATTCAATATACTGACACAACCATATACCTCAATGTAGGTTGAAATATTGTCAGAAGTCTTCAGACATTTGGTTGCCAGATGACGTTTCTGTATATACTCTACGATATACCACATACACACGTGCACGTATACACCAGCACAGATCAGATTACAATGCGAGCATATATCCATCGTGTGTGTGAGTGTGATTGACTAGCGACTAATATTTTTCAGCAGCTTTATATATCGACTATTACGTCAATTTCTTATATTTTAATATCAATTTAATATTTATTAATTTATTTTTTACAAATGATTTTTCTTTTATTTTTGATTTTTATTCTCTCAGAGTGTCAAGAGTTCATTGCAAATTGTTGGATTTTTTAATAAAATGGCGGAAACATACTGTAAATTGGCCAATCAAATGAAAGCAAAATATGGCGACGTTTTAGTTTGGTTGAGACCACCACCTCGCGACTTTAATTATTGATATCTTTGAAATAAATAATCATAGACGAAAATTTCATCTCACTACTTTTGTTCAGCTCAAGTGAACATAATGAAAAAAAAATAAATAAAAATTATTTACTATAATATTATTATATACTTTGGTATATATGTCGTATAAGATTTTAGTAATATCTTAATGGTCGTTATAAACTCGAGAAATCCATTGCATTAAATTCATTGTATATATATTTTGGTTGCGTTTAAGTAATAGTACACCGATATAGTCAGGTGGTTGGATATCGGTACGCCACTGTCATCCGTTAGGATCCGGGCATTAACATTCTACGACTGGAGTGCGGCAAACCGTAATCGGCATTCTCTATATACCTTTCTCTCACTCCCACCTCTTTTCTCCCTTACCTTTACCTCCTCTTCACATTAAAACTAGCTCTCTCGTAAATTCAATTGCCCCTATTCTACATCTAAATTTACCTCACTTCATTCCCATTACATTACATTTAAATAGCTTAGAATAAAAATAATAAATAGAAAGTAAAATTAAATAAATTTATTTAAATATACAAAATTATATATGCGCAATTTACATTCTCATAAATAATAATGTTCTTCTTCAAAAAAAAAAAAAAACGAAGAATAAACAAAAAAGTATAGATAAAAATTATAAATATAAAAAAATAAATAAATTATATTATAGAATTGTGCGATATACACACGATGGAAATTTGCACTTGTTTCTACTTGCTATGGATTAGAATAATAATCGCGCACTATAGATAAGACAACGTGGTGCGCAATAGTCGGTACTGGCTAATGACATGTAGCCTCTGGGTACCGCAACATCTTCCACGACTTTCCTCGCACGTTTCGACACAGCGGATTTTTTTTCTGATATCCTGCATATATAAAAGTAAAAAATATAAACTACATACATAAAGTTTTGCTGATCGTTGCTTCGTTGGTCGTCTCAGAATTCGCCCGCGCGAGGAATGAGGCTGACCTTGGCATTCTCGTTCGGATAACCGTGTGTTTCATCTGAAATGCAAAGACATTGATATAGAGCTTGTATAGTTGAAGAAAATATTATACAATAACTAAGATCAAACCAACCATCATTATATTTTCATTCCATTGATTATACGTGTATACAATAAGATATTTTAATTCACACAACAAATATATATTGTGAGAAAGAATTTCCGTAAGAGGAAAAAAGACCCAGTAAAATATGCATTGAAGAAAAGGATCCGTTAGTGTATAATAAGGAGAAGGACGCGCGTGTGGGGGCGTGTTGCGACTATTCAAGAAAGCATCGCGCAGCCTCGAGGCATTTTTTTTATTTTTTTTTTTTTGGGCTTTGCAACCGTCTATTAGAAGTTTTCTATACATATCTAAGGTTGTTATTGTTGTTCAAATAATAAAACCTGTTTTCTATGCCACAGGGAAATATGAAAAAAAAATAAAAAAATAAAAAATAACATTGAAATTGTTAACGTTAAGTAAAGAATAAATTGTGAAATTAATTAATATAATTGAAATTCTCAGGTTGAATAGATTGAATAAAAGTTAATTGTAATTAGCTATTCTGCTTTTGTGGAAATTACCATTGTGGCACACAATGTTGGAGGGTGGTCCAGGGCACATTTGCCTCATTGAAATTTTAACGTTCCAATCTGCATAACCGATTACTCACAGCATTATCTCTTAATCCCAGTCCGCGACCACAGGGGATTTATTTACGTATTAAAAGCGCGCCAACGCCACTAACTCGGAATCATTTCACTTTTAGTATACTCAGTAGGTATATTTATATGCATACATAACTTTTATATAGTGATATATAAAGTGAAGAATGATTGTCAAGGTGGTTTGAAGAGTAAAATTCCACGTCTTTCTCAATAAATTAAATTCGCCTGACATTATTTGAGAGAAAACTTGACTGATTAATTGCAAAGGGTTAAGTTATTAATTGAATTTCGCGCTCAAACAAGTCATCGTGGCCTTCCCAAGAAATTAATTCCCGCGAAATTCAAATAAAGATAAAAACTTTTTTATTAGATTTTAATAAGACTTTATACAATTATTATTAATATAAAATTTGAAAACTGTTAGATTAATAATAGTCACTTATTATTTAATAGAGAAATGTTTTTATGAATTAATTATAATTTATAATGCAATATTAGGAGATTTTTTAAAATGTTTATTATTTAGATCAATCCATTCTTGTAATATCTTGTGTGTTTGTATTATTACCATCGAAATTAATCCGACGGGGGGTTAGATGACTGCCCGAAATCTATCTTCGTTGGAAAGGACGTCCTGGAATTCGCAATAGGGGGTCGTTCAATACACGTTCGTTAGCCTCGAGAAATTACTCAAGTAACTTAACCAGTAACTAATGTATATTCCTTCGTTCTTTTCCTCAGCCCCTCTTTCTCTAGCTTCACATTCAAATAACACTTTGATGAATATCACCGTTATATCTTTCTCATCAATAATCAATTGCAAGTCAACCATAACAATTAACAGAAACGAATTTTGAAATTGGAACAATTTTTTTTTTACTTAGTTTCAGTATTCTGCCTTGACAGGTATCTCTATTTTCAGGTATCTGCCAGGTACAGTAGTTCCTTGAGTGACAATGAAATATCCTAATAAACCATAAAGACATTTACAAATTCTAAATTTTTTTTTTTAATGGATATTTTTAATTTGGGTTCGCACCGGAAAATTTCCTCATTTTTACGTCATTTCATTGAACAATTCTCAAGATGACATTTAAAAATTAGCTCTAGTAACACATTTAAATAATACATAGCAATTTTTTTACCAAAAAAAAACAATCAGCTCATGAAAATATATTTCTATCAATAAATTGCAATTTAACAACAATTCAAAAAGGTGTCACGATGGTATTTGCCATCTGTTGCCGCTATGTAGCGCTAAATTCGCATCGAGTCAAAGCAAAAATATGCTCACCGATGACGTGTGTGCACAGAAGAAGTGAGTAAAATATAGAGGCGACCAGTTTTATATATAAAACCGACACTATAACACACAAGAGTATACACATAATACATATTGAACACAGAGGAATATTATACACAGTGTATTTGTGTGTGAGGAAAATAAAGAGCGAAAGAAAATATTCTATAGCTGTAGTAGTATAATATAATAGTAGTGGGGACGAAGATTGAGCCCGTGTGGGCCGAGATAGTTTTGCTGCTTGCCCTTCTAGCCTCTGGTACGGGCCTGTTTTACTCGCTCGAACGATTCTTCGCTCGCGCACTCGCTTACTCGCCGCTACATTTTACTTCAGTCGCTCATTCTCAACCGGCGTGTAATATACACAGTCGCTCACGCGCATTAAATCCCAGTTGTTTCCTGCATTTATTTCTTAATATTCATTCATATTTTCTGCAAATTTATTTATCAATTATTAATCATCTTTAATTCTTCCCAACTGCGTTGATATTAATTCTGTAATTATTGTATTTTATTTCGCGCATTTGAATCAAAATGAAGCTATCCGAAATAATGACAAAGGATTCGAGAAGAATTATAAGAAAAAAAAAATAAGAAAAAAAAATGTTAGAGAGCTGTTTAATGTGGCGTTGTGTTTGTTTACAATAGTAAAAAATACATCAGATGAATTTAAATAATATTGAGGTTAAGCCAATTTGTTTTTACATAAAACTGTGAAGTGAAAGTGTATATTAGTTTTTTACATGTTTAAGTGCGAAGGTATTTACGTGTATTGTCGAAATTTATTATTTATTTTATGTTTTGTGTGGTATGAGGAGGCTGACACGCAGGCGCAAAAGCCTGACAGCATTCACTGCTATTATGGGACGTCTTGGTAAATCAACGCAAAATGGAATAACACGACCAATATTCCGTGTACAATATCGTAAACTTGTCGATGATTATTCGCAACAGCAGCAAGATCAACTTAAATTCATGCCGGCATTACCGGATTATATGTCGTACTGCTGCTGCCGCTGTGGACATACACAGAAGCTCGAAGTAAGCAGCAAAAATTCGCCAGAAATAAAATAAATATTTATTTTATTTTTTGATCTTTTACATTTTTTTCTTTTTTTCTCTCCCTTATCGTGTTGCTATTTTCCTCCCATTTTTCACATCTTATTTTTTTACCACTACCCTTATATTATATCCATTTTATTTTTTATTTTACAACCACATCGTTCCGCCATTTCCGCGAATTATTCAACGCGCGCGCTATTCGCACAAGTACTCTGCTCGCGCGCAGCACAAGCGAAAAATTCTTTTATCCATACAAACTCATGTACATATATACGCGTGTCTTTATGTATAATATACATGCATATATATATATATATATATATATATATATATAATTTTCTTTTATTATAAAATGAAAAATGGAAAAATATAGAGCGGTTTTACTTGTCGCGCGCGCGAACCAGTTTCAAGTATACATTTTTAACACGAAGCAATTATCGATCTTGCAAGAGAAGAAACACGATCTATCGATTGAGAAAAAGGGTAAAGAGAAGATAAATCAACGTGTGTTAATGTATATATACATATATATATATATATATATATATATATATGTGTGTATATATAAAAGAGTAAGTGATCGTGAATGAGAGAAATATAATAATGCTAGTGAAAAAGAGAAGACTTTTCAAAGTAAAAGCGCGACGAAGACGTTTAGTTTTCTTTTTTTTTATTTTCTTCATGTATGTATTTGTATGTATTTATATATATACGTTTCTTGGAGAAGCGGCACAACGGCTATCGGGTGCAAAGAAAGAGAGAGAAAGAAACAGGGGGGAAAAGCCGTGGGATCGGACGAGCGCATTCCTTGGGTCCTTACTGAGCGTTTGCTCGTGGCACACCGGCATGCCTGTGTGTAACTCTCATTGCCTCTCTCACAGCCTCTCTGTATCATGTCTGCACTCTCTTTTTGTTTTTTTTTTTTTTTATATTACTTCATGCTCGCCTGCATGACACAGATACACTTTACTTGAGAGAATACTCACAATTTTTCGTTAATATTAATTTAATTCGTCTATAAAATAATTAAATTTGTGAAATTATAAATATTTGATTTAAATATTGAAAATATTTTTTTTTTTTTATTTCAATATATTTATATTTTTGTTAAATTAACAATTACAATTACGATTTATTATTTAATTTTTAATCCCAATTGAAGATATACAAATTTTTTTTTTTTTAAATAAAAAAAAAATTTTTGGCATTTATTTAATTATTTTTTTATTTGTTTATTTTTTATTATATATTATTATTATTGTTATTATTATTATTATTATTATTATTATTATTATAAATTATACTTTGAATTTTTTTTTATTTAAATTTTTATTTTTATTTTTTTTTTATTTAATTATTTTTAATTATTATTATATATATGATATTATTATAAATAAATAAATATTATAATATAAACAAATAAATATTATTATATAATATTATTGAATAAAAAAAAAATAAAAATAAAAATAAAATAAAAAAAAAATTCAAAATATTATTTGTCTATAATAATAATAAATTATTATTATTATTATTATTATTATTATAAATAATATTTTGAATTTTTTTTTATTTAATTTTTTATTTTTATTTTTTTTTTATTTAATTATTTTTAATTATTATTATATATATGATATTATTATAAATAAATAAATAGCATAATATAAACAAATAAATATTATTATATAATATTATTGAATAAAAAAAAATGAAAATAAAAAATTAAATAAAAAAAAAATTCAAAATATTAATAATAATAATAATAATAATAATAATAATGTAAATATATATAAATATATGGGAATGAATTTGAGATTGCTCTAGTGATCCAGTGCCTAAAGCAATGCGGCAGTATTTCATTTTGAAAATTTATATTTGACGTCAATATTTCTACAGATTTTTATTTTCTCCCAGAGGGCATGGAATTTCATCTAGGAATTTATAAATCTCTTCTCGTATGTATTATACTTACCTATGTATGTATACTTATACATAAATATATAGTTACATGCATGTAACATATGTGTGTACATGTTTTTATAATTGTGTAGGTGTCTATATGCCATTTAGAGAATTTCTAAATGTCTTTTCGTAGACGCGGTGAGTCACTGTATTCACGTTTTATATCCTTACATGTACGTGGGGTTGTCTGCCATTTATGTATATGTATATATTTTGCGTGATAATATAATGAAGTGAGAGCGATGAAAAATTACTGTCACTAATTAATTATACATTTCAAGGGATTATAAATTAAAAAATTTACTTTATTGTTCTCTTCTTTTATTACCATCATTAGCGTGAGTTTTAATTATTCTTTCAACGAGTTTTTTTCTTTTTAAAAATTTTTTTTATACTGTAAATAGAGTTATTGAGTTTCTGAGAATTAATTTTTTTTGCAAATAAAATTATTAACAATTTTTAAATGAAATAAATATAGGTCGTGGAGGAAAAAATGATGTAAATAAAAATAGTTTTATTGCGAATTTAATTTTAGTTAAAATTAATTTTTAATTTCTCAAGTCTCTGCAGAGCATAAGGAAGATTTAATTACAGATAAAGAGATAATCAAGACACTTCCGGTTAATACAAGATTCTATGTATGTATAGTGGATATATTTATAGATAGTGGTAAAGGGTCGTCGCACAACTTCCCACGGCTTCGTGTAAACACGATTTAGATAATGCTCGTGAAACGAGACCAGGGGATATTAAGTTTGTGGAGGAAAACAGGCGTGTTAGTTGCGAGCCACTTGAGCATTTTAGTCTGAGTTTTCGATCTGCCAACGTGTCTCAAGTCAATAATAAAATGAAACAATCAAAAATATATTCAGAGACACAATTATCAAAATATTTTTATTAAAATTTTTTTCTAATTAATTATTTATACTTATATATTTTTTTTTTAATTTACATCATCATCAATAGGGAAATTACTGCTTGATATAACTTGTATTGATTACTTTCCAAGTAAATATATACTCTTGAAAAATATGACAATAATATTCAAGTTCAGCTTTTTTATATTATAAAATGTTTTTTTTTCTTCTGGTGAAATATATTAAAATTGTAACAAAAGTCGACTGTGGAATTAAGGATTAAATGAGGGGCAGAAGGAGGAGGGGATCGAGTGGGATCACAAAGTTTTATTGCAATAGATTGAGCGAGCTTATTCGTCTGGACGAAAAAAAAAAAAAAATAAAACTTTTCAACATTACACAAAATAAAAAAAAAATATAAAGTAACATTTTTTTTTTACTCACAAATATTTTTTCGTGCAATACACTTCTGAAAAAAATTTAAATAAATTAATTTATTGTATAAAATAATAATATTTATTATATACAATTGCATAAATAACCCATCAATATTTTATTGTAAATAAATATACCAAGTAAATAAAAATAGAAAAATTGCATAAAATATTCTCTCATTTATATACATTTATAAAAATATCTGCATCATATATAGTCAAAGAATTTCCTTTGATGTCAATGGAGCATCAGAGCACAATAGAGATACGATTTCATTGTCGGCAAGTTTCGCTCTTATTATATACATATGTATAATACCCCAGACACGAGCGACACATAAAGACATTCATATAAAATATCACTACACACAAACTAGAATGCATATTCACTTATAATGAACTCACAGTTAGAAAGGATAAGTTATACACCTGGTATATATCTTCAATATACGTCCATTTATATCTCTTCAAGTACACCTCTTCAAAAAATACCTCGGGTTTTCGGTTATAAATAAATATATTTCTAAATAAAAAAAAAATAAATTTTTTTTTTCTCTTTTAAATTTTATTTTTTTTTTTTCCAAGTTCTATTAATTCTTTTCTTTAAATTCTTCACGATCCATCGGGAAATTATTCCGTGTCGCTTCTCTCAAAGTGTGACGAAGATATCGAAGTGTATATATTTATATATATATTTATTTGAAGAAGAAGATGAAGAAGAAGAAAAAATAAAAAGAAATAGGAAATAAAGAAGAGGGAGAATTGGTCGCACGCCACAGATTTACAGCCACTGCATATACACGAGTGTATAATTGGTACCACCCGTAGAGGTGTATATATATATATGTATGTATGTCCTTAAAGGAATATATAAAAGGACAAGAGAAAAATAAATGTGGGACAGAATCAGTATAATTCCTTTTCTATATAAGTGCATAGACCTTTAAACTTTTATTTTATTTTTTTTCTGATCATATTTTCTTTCATTTTATATACTTCTCGCTTTCTCTCATTCATCCCTATATTTTCCATGGATTTTACATCCTTGTATATTGTCAAGGTGAATTCATTCCAGCTCAAAAACCTCGAGATTTTATACTCCTATGTCGTTTTGGTAAATAAAGAATAATGGAGTAAGGTCGAGGACATGTATTATTTGATTCTCAAGATTTTTTTTCATTCACCCTCCGCATTTTGACTTGTGTATAAATTTATATGGGTGTATGTGGGTATAGAATTATTGTTGAATTTTATTTTCAAGTGAAGAAGCAATTTATTCTCTTTAATTTTTCATTTTATTCCATTTTAAAAAAAATTTTTTTTTTTTTATTGTTATACTCAATTGTCATTCACACATGGCTTTTTATTTTTCTTTATAAAATTTATGTATTTTATATCCATCTGTGTTATGAACATGATGTTGAGCTTTTCACTTGAGTGACTTTAATACAAAGTTATACAAGAGACAATTTTAAATGTCACTGTATGACAATTTAAATAATTTGTAAAATCATTTTTGATAGAAAATTCATCTCAATTTCTTCCACTTTCTTTTCTAATAAATTTATTATTTATTTCTATTTTTAATTTCTCATTATCAATAATATCATTCAATTCCTCACGATAGAATTAAAATTAATTTGCTATTATTATTGCATTATATTTCATCGTACGATTGACTTTAATTTACATCAATAATAAAATAATAACACTTGTATGATTATTCATTTTATTTTTATCCATTTTCTCTCACGTCAATTTTTTTTTTTCCCATCCACACAGTCAATTATATGTCACATACATTGTATATATATAAACGCCCCTATACATATACATGCACATAGTTTTTTATTTTAAATTATTCATGAATGAGACAATGTGATCATGAAAAGGGGAATAAATGAAGGAGAAAAATGTACATATATATTTTATTATTATTCAGAATACTCTCGTGAATTTACCAGATTTATTTCTCTCATTTCCTTCGCTTCCTCATTGCAATTCTCTTGAATATGTAATCACCTTTCTCTACGCCCTTTTAATAGGAATTTTTGGTTATATATGGATGAATAAAACTCTATTCTTGGTATTAATTTCAACTCATTCTCGGCAATATTGTGCAATCAACCGCATCAAGTACCAAAAATTTTCATCATTTATTCTGAATATATATATTTATCTAGACATTTAAATATTTTAGCGTAGTCACTTGAGAATATGAATAATATCGCATTTAATATTATGAAATTTCGAGTAATTAATTTTATGTATAACAAACTATTAGGTATATTGAGGATTACGATTAGTATATGTATATTAAGAGAGTTTTAAATGGAGGAAGTGATAGAGATGATGATGATGGGGAGAGAAAAGGAGATATCTCTTGAGAAGTATCGCAGCTCCATTAGTGGAGTGTCATCGATAAGTTGGAATAGATATAATACCAGCCCATTAACTTGAATCTTAATATACATAACCTTTCATGTTACAGCTATTTAAATAGTCAAAGTATTATAACTAATGGAACGATGATATACCATATGGTTTATGCTATGATTTATTTAAATAAAAAATGCAATAACAATTTTTTATAGTTGGTAAATTTGTCAGATGATTTTTTTTATTAATGATTTAATTAGAATTTGTTATTTAAATTTGTTAAATTTTAATTTTATTTATATTAAAAATATTCAAACATTTTTTTATTATTTATAAACAATTATTTAAATATTTAAATATATTTAAAATTAATATCAACAATTTATTAAGAATTCAAATAAGTAAATTTATTTGATATTATTATTATTATTATTATTATTATTATTATTATTATTATTATTATTATTATTATTATTATTATTATTATTATTATTATTATTATTATTATTTTTCTTTTTTTTTTTCATAATTAGAATTTTTATTTAAAGTTGTTCAATTTTAATTTTATTTATATTAAAAATATTCAAACATTTTTTTATTATTTATAAACAATTATTTAAATATTTAAATAT
>JAQQBS010001423.1:9071014-9100383 GCA_030347275.1 Microctonus aethiopoides | reverse complement strand
AATTGATTGATGGAATTTACTTGGGAAATAATTTTTTAATATGTTAAAAAATTGATTTATTGTTTATATTAGTTGAAAGAACACAATATTTTTTGGAATAATAACAATTATTTATTTAATAAGCGTCATAGAGGTAAAAAAAAATTAATTGATGGAATTTATTTGGAAAATAATTTTTTAATATGTTAAAAAATTGATTTATTATTTATATTATTCAAAAAAATTGAATATTCTTCAAATTAACAACAATTATTTATTTATTAAGCGTCATAGAAGTCTAAAAAAAAATTAATTAATTAAATTTTCTTAGGAAATAATTTTTGAATATATTAAAAAATTAATTTATTATTTAAATTATTTGAAAATACTGAACATTCTTCAAATTAACAACAATTATTTATTTATTAAGCGTCAAAGAAGTCTAAAAAAAAATAAATTAATTAAATTTTCTTAGGAAATAATTTTTGAATATATTAAAAAATTGATTTATTATTTAAATTATTTAAAAAAATTGAACATTCTTCAAATTAACAACAATTATTTATATAATAATCATCATAGAATTCTCAAAGAAAAAAAATTAATAATGCATATTATCATTAGAAATTTAATTTTATTCAAATAATTATTTTTCAAAAAAAATTATTTTGCTCTGCTTATTATTTTCCCTAAATTATCATTGTTTTTTTTCTATTATTATTTTTTACTTGTTTGCAATGATGAAAGGGATCACATGGACTATAAGACAGCCTTCTTGAATTTAATATGTATGGGGTAGTAGACATAAATTGCATGTGAATCTAAGCCCGGAGATTAAACTTTAGTGTACACTAGCGTTTTGTGTACTACTATATTATGACTCAATATCCCTTATGGTTATTAATACCACCATAGGCACAAACATCCATACATATACATATACATACACACTATATCTATATAAAGTAAGATGAGTTAAGACAACATCTGCATAATAAAGTCATTCACAATTTATTTATTTTTTTTTTTGAATCTGCATTAAACCACTTAAATAAATAAACCAACATAAAACATATTATTTCAGTGCACTATTATTCATAATAATTTCAAGCTTTCACTCTATAAAAACCATCAGTCATTAATACACTTAATTATCCTAAAAAAAAAAAAAATTGTATTTAAAATTTTATTTTTTTTTATCCATAAAAAAATTTATTTTCACATAAAAATAAATATTTTTTTTTTTTAAATACCAATATCAAACAAAAAAAATAATACCACGCATTAACTCTACGTCACAATATTTTTCCTCCTTTAAAAAAAAAAAAAAAAAAAAAAATTTATATACATTTCACCTTAATTTTTTATATCCTCAAATTTATTTATATATTTTACCTCTCAATATTTATTTATATTCATCAGAAAAAAATGAATAAAAATAAAATTAAATAAATACAATAGAGTTATTGCAGCATAAACAAAGAAATAAAAAATTCGACATAACTATATATATTTTTTTGTTTTTTAAAATGCGGGTGGTATTCTCACTGTCCCCGAGCCACAATTGTGTGTAGCTCATACCGATCGGATTTCAGTTCACTGAAACACAGGACAAAAGACTATATATATCCATATATGCATATAGATATTAAATATACATATATATACAAGGCAACGGGGGTGTTTGGTTCATCCCCGTGACGACGCCACCCATTTCCCATACTCTTTTTCTACTTCTCATTCCTCCGCTTATTTTTTATTTGTTGCCCACATTTTTTTTTTTTTCTATCTCGCTATATTCATTGTGGTCTTGTTTTTAAAAAGTCAAATGATATGACATCGACATGCCACACATCCGGTGGCCTCGTTTGTTACTTTATCCATAAATATATATAAATATATTCATTACAGACTGTCAATATTAATAAAAAAAAATTTTTAAAAAAGAAAAAAAATATATTTTCTACTTTACCGACCTCAATACAATTTTCTAACAAGGGATTCCCCTGATTTGAATATTCGAAAAACCGCCATTTGTATACTGCAAATAAAACGGGAAATAACAATAAAATATTCGTATTAAAAATTCGTAAATGTAACAAATAAATAAATTTAATTGAATAAATAATAATTATATATATTTGGTGAATTTTTTTTTATAAATTTTTAGTAGTAGATATATTTGTAAAGTTACAACCTGTCAATATTGATAAAAAAAATTTTTAAAAATGAAAAAAAATATATTTTCTACTTTACCGACCTCAATACAATATTCAAACAGGGGATTCCCCTGATTTGAATATTCGAAAAACCGCCATTTGTATACTGCAGATAAAACGGGAAATAACAATAAAATATTCGTAATAAAAATTCGTAAATGTAACAAATAAATAAATTTAATTAAATAAATAATAATTATATATATTTGGTGAATTTTTTTCTAATAAATTTTTTTTTAGCAGATATATTTTTAAAGTTACAGTTGAATATGAAAGTTATATTATAATCTAATACTCTGTTACATATTTTCCTAGATGAATATATGTACATATTTATAAATATTTCGTTATGCTGACATTTCTATGAAAAGGTAAAAGAGAAATAGAACGACGTCGACGACGAGAAGTTTCAATGTTGAATGTGTGTTTGGATATAAACATATTTGAATACATAGATATTTATATAAACTACTGCAAATTGCAAAACGAAAAGTTATATGTGTATTATGTATTTATATGGTGGAATATAGATATGTTATGGAGCTAGAAGTAGACTTCCGGTTTTTCTATATCTCATCTCTCAAATATATCCAGCTTAAGCAGTAGAAACCACAGAATAAAAAAGACTAAAAATATATATGAGTATATACGACTGAATACATATGTATTATCGGATTTATGTGCAATGTACTTTTCATCTACATGGCCTACATATGTCTCTGGCTTACATGACATACACGTATGAAAATTCTCTTGAGTGGCATTGATGCTGCGCTAAAAACCGCATTTTTTATTTTTTTATTCATTTTTTTTTCTTTACTATATATTTTCACTATAATTCCTTGCGTCTTTTTTCTAGTTACTATTTTTTTTTTTTATTATTATTTATAAGGTTTCGTTGGATAATAATGTTCTGTTGATATTAATTTTTGTACATTTTTTTTTGTTGTTGCAGGCTGAAGAATTAAATACAATTGTTGGCAATGCTTTTCGTATGGCATACGTGGCGCAACTTCAGCGCCAACCAATTATTCAAGATGTAATCACTACAAATTCAACGACTATTTATCAAAAGGATAAACAAGAGCAAAAAAATATTCGGGTATGTTTTATAATATTAAAGACATTTTTACAACAATTTTTTTAATATATAATTATTTCAATAATTAATATTATAAATTATTTTCCAATTACTAAATTTATATATCCAAAGTTATTTATTTAATAACACACTATTAATAATTCGCAGCAAAATTAAAGAAAAAAAAAAGAGGAACAAATAATTACTCATGTATATTTAAATAAATTATAGTAAAGATATTTTAGCAATGAAAAAAGAAAAAAATTTTGTACATGTAAAAAAATATTAAATTTAAATCTTTCAATGTGTATTAATGATAAAATTATACGCCTACAGTATAGAGAAACATCAAAACAACCGTCGCAATTTAATTTAACCATCGTTGAGGTCAATCTCCTTTTTGTGCATATACCACTGCCATCTAGGTGTCCTATTTACTGTCTGCGTTAATTATAAAGCCACTCTTTGAGGCATTTGGTACACAAATATAAACATACATAGACACTCAGCTCACCCCAAGTCACAGTATTAAAATAATAACAAAAACAATTACTATACAATAATAAAAAAATAAATTAACACATAAATTAATCAAAAATAATTCAATCAATCCAATGGCAAATTAGTCAAACACAAATGATTAATTTTTTTATTTCTTTTTTCTAATACAGAATAAACCGTTGGGTGACAGTACAAACGACACTATCATCGTTGGTGGCTGTGGTGGAGGTAAAGTAGCAGTGGGTGGTGGTGTTGGTGGTGGTGGTGGCAAAAGCCAATCCACAAATTCGTGGCTGAAGAGTCGAGGATCGCCCACGTCCCGTGCTGGAAGCGGCAACGCTACAGCGGACATGAACGTTCAGCTTGGCAGCGCCGGCTCGCCCACGCTGCGACTTGCCAGCGTCAAGGTAACATTTTTTTTAAATACATACATACCAATATAAATAAAAAATAATCGTATGGATAATTAATTAATCTTATTAATCTGGTTAAAAATTTATTTTAAACAAATGATTAAAGAATCATTTCATTTATTTATTTGATTAATTTATTTTTTTTTACAGACACCAAATTCAATTCCGGGTTTGAGACCAGCGCACGCATTCTCAAATGTCCTCGGGCCATTAACAACAAATCAAGATGATCCAAAGAGTATATCACAGCAAAGTACACCAAGTAGCGATGAGAGCAATTCACCAACTGAATTAAATTCATATAAACGATTAACAGACAAACCGCCATTAATTAAACGACTTACAATGGGATTAACTGGAGGTGTATTAGGATTAAATAGTGAAGATGATAGTTGTCCATTGGTTAGCGGTAGTAGTACACCAACAAGTCCATCAAATAGACCACACTCTGGTGGTTATATTAATGAAGCGATAATTGATTCTGATAGTGGACGAATGAATTATAATAAAATTCCTCCATCTGAAAATATTGATAATACAATAAATGCATCGATAACAACAAAAAATTTTAATATTGAAAATAACAGGTGGGTGAATTATTTTTCTATTGATAAAAGTCTATTAATTTTTATTTGTTATTCAAAATAATTTATTGGATTTTATTATTTTATTTTTTAGGATAGGAAATAATTTACCGAGTTCAGGTGGCGATACGGATTTTAAAAATAAAAGACGATCGCAAATAAGTACATCGAGTAGTTCAGTACCAGCTGATGGTTCAACTCATGGTTCAACACCCACGCCAACGCCACCGCCATTACCTGAAAGAACAGACAGTTTAAATAATCGCTGTGAGGAGGGTGAATTGAGAAAGGCACCGTGGTTTCAAGCTGGAATACCCAGGTGAGTTTTAATGCTCTCGAGTGCGATGTCATTTTTGGAAGGTTTAGAGAGACATTGGATAAAAGCAGCAGTGAATTATTTTCTCGAATTTTAATTTATTATTAATGCAATGAGCAGAAGTGCACTCTTGAGCAATTAGGAAAGAGAACCTTTAGTTAAATCGAAATAATTTTAATGGAACTTGAATTTTATAAGTTCATAAATTTATTTTTATTGTAGAACTATTTAAATAAAAAGGTTAATAAATTTTTATTAATGAATAATTTTTTTTTCGTATGGAAGATAAGCTGAAAGAATATTTAGTTTGCTTCATTTTAAGCAATTTAATTAGAAGGAAAATGTGATACTTACTTTAAAGGGTTAATAAAATGAAAAAAAAATTTTGATTGGAATTTTTATTTCATTTTTTTTTTTTTGCTTGTAATGGGGACGATGGTTAGGGTTGAAAAGAGGGCTCATTAATTTATTTATTGCAGAGAAATAACGTTGGAGGTGCTGAGCCAAGAGCCGGAAGGTGCTTTCATGGTGCGCGAAAGCACCAGTAAACCTGGATGTTATGCACTGTCGTTGCGTGTGCCACGTGAATTTCAACCAAGCGGAATCGCCCACTATCTCATCATGCGAACAAATAAAGGCTACAAAATAAAAGTATGTATCATATCATTAATAATATTAAATAGTAAAAATTTATTTTAAAACGACTATAATTAAAAATAACAAAAATCATAAATTTTCATTCTCACGCAATTGCTCATAACTCTGTGCTGGATTTTTTTAATCTACATCAATGTGTGCTTATTTTGTGCGCCCAATTCTCATCTACAATTTCATATTTATATATCTATACCTAAAACGAGTATTATAAACGTTATAGCGCAGAAAGTAGAGAAATATAAAAAATTTACAAATAACATAATTATCGAAATATTTCTAATATACAAAACAAAAATTACTGCTTGAATGATTCTACAGTGAAACTCATCTCTTGATTTAAATTTCTCTCTTCCTTTTCCTCTGTGTATATGTATACGAATTGGATCTATATATATATGTATAGCGGAACGAGGAAAATACACGTTGAGCTTTCCCGTAATCCAACTAACTTTCGCGATTGGAATTTTATTCGTACATAATTCTCTTCTCTATCTCACTGTGCGAATGGCGATGAGACTGTACAATATTTTTCACATTACCGGTACCAATAATAATAAAATATACACTTCCATTTATTTATAACATCCCCAAAAAGTTCCAAAATAATTAAAAATTCTTATTAAATTTTTTTTTCACACTAAATATTATTCATTTCAATTAAAATATTTTTTTACTTACAATTAGACAATATAAACAATTAGTATTCATATGTGTAAATATTATATATACATATATATTTGGATATATGTTTGCGTTGAAAGTAAAGTTATCGAGATGAAATATAGAGATTCCCTTTCATTTCAACTTTACCCTCAGCATTCCACATTTAGTGGTGTCCTCGTCCCATTCATCTACCCTCACAGACATCAACACAAACAAATTCGATATGAGTTTTATGGAGAGTACCATTGGGAAATCAAAGCACACTATACTGCCATCACTAAAACTGAGTTGAATCTGACGGCTTTGATCGTGCAATTTAAAATTTTACATTATTACCTCTTATAATAATTTATGATAAATTGTAAAATCATTGGGAATTTTTTATTTACAGGGCTTTACAAAAGAGTTCACGACGTTGACAGCATTGATAACACATCATTCAGTGATGCCAGAATTGTTGCCTTGTCCACTATCGTTGAGTCGTTACAATCCAAGTTTTGTCAAGACTGATTCAAATAAAGACTTTGCTGATATTGATTCAGATCCTGATTATAATACACTCGCTGATTTTCGTAAGATGATGGCTGATTTAAATGTGTAAAATGGTGATAAAGAAACAAAAGAATTTTTTTATTATTTTTTTTTTTAATATTTTGATTAATTTTTATGGTGAAAATTGTCAGCTTGAATTTATTTATTGAAATTCATGTGACGAATTTGAAAGTGATACAAAAATGATAAATTTATAATTAATTGAATTATTTGTTGATGATGTGTTATACGAAATGTGAAAGTCAGTGATAGATATTAAGATAATTTAATTTAAATATACGTAATTTATGAAATTGAATGGAAGAGAAAAAAATAAGTAAATGAAAAAAAAAAAAAACGTGAAATAGGAGTGAATGGAATTTTTTGTTAAATTGGATAGTCTTGAAATTAAATTAAGAATTACAAGCACAAATTCACTGCCACATAAATAATTTATTATATAAATATAAATAATATAAAAATGTGAAAATTAATTTTTGTTTCGATCTTTTTTTTTTTTATTCTTTTATAGTTCGACAATGAAAAAAGAGAAAATGAAATTGTATGTAAATGTATTTATATGTATATAAATTTATTATTGTTGAAATTGTCAATTTATTTAATTTTCGAATATTAGTAATAATAATAATAAATATTGATAAACAAAAATTAAAAATCAATTATGGAATATGAAAAATGAATAATGATAAACGACGAAGCTCGACTAACCTAGTCTTTGTACAGAAATTTTGCGTGAATTAGTTTTTACGATAATAAAATAAAACAAAAACAAAAACAATTGAAAAAAATTATTGTACGAATAAAATTATTATATATAAACAAATATATATATATATACATCTAAGAATAATTATAGAAATTATTCAAAGGACGGATAAACACAAGCGTTGTGCAAGCTCTTCAATTGCCATAGAAAATATTTCAGGGAAAAAAAATTTTTTTTCTCAATTAAATATTTAAAAAACAAACAAAAAAATTCATCTAAATTATTAACTGTGTCTTAGACTATTCCAATGATTGTGAATCATCCTGGGAAATGAAAGAAAAATAAAATAATAAATGATGAATGAGAAAAAATAGAGAAAAGTATTCGAAATAAATTTGGTAAAAATTTACGCTGAAAAAAAAAAAAGAGCAAAAGTATAAAGAAAAAATATTAATCACCCGCTTTGAGAACAATTGTAAACAAATATAATTATTTGTTCTGATTGAAGAACAAATAAAAAATAGCGATGCGTTGTATAATTTCAATAATAAAAATTATTTATTAAAAATTTCGATTTATTTTATCAATTTATAATTACATTTAATTTTGTACCTTTAGATTATTTATTTTTCTTCACGTACAACATGTCTGGCACGTTCAGAGACAAATGGAACAGTGCCACGACGTGAATGAACACGACGATTCGCCTCTCTGAAAAGCAAAATAATAATAAATAAATAAATAAATAAATAAATAGAGAAAGAAAATTGATGATAAATTTGATAATAAAAAAAATAAAAATTTTTCTTTTCCATTTTAATTGTAAAATTATATATTGAACGTACTTGCGTTTCATTTTATTACGAATTGTTCGCATTTCAGCCTGAGCATTATAAATGTGTTTCGGTATTTGTCGATGACGTGCAATCCTACGAATTTGTGGATGACTCGAGAATTTTTCTTTCAATGCTTCAGAATAATTCAACGATGCTTTTTCACGTGGCTTCAACTACACAAAAAAAAAAAAAAGAACAAAACATTAAAATAAATCCAGAATTGCAAATATAAAAATAAATACAAAAAAAAAACTCACAACTCCCAATTTTTCTGACGCTCTCGCTTTCCACATTCGAATATTCATTTCATCACTTCCACTCAAAATATATTTATTATCCAACGACCATGCGACATTTGTTAAATGTTGCATACGTTTTGTGTGATAAATTTCACGCGAATGTCCTTTATTAACTTCATAAATACGAATAGATTTATCATAACTTCCTGAAACAAATTCTTTGCCCGTTGGTGAATAATCAACGTCTGTTACAGCGCCAACATGATCCATATAAACATTGACTGGTGTTTTTAATTTACGCGAATCAAATGTATACAAACTGAAATGAAAAAATTAATAAAATATTCTGAAAAATTTATAAAAATTAATAAATTAAACTCACTTGTAATCTTCATTGGCACATGTAAATGTGTAAGCTTCCATAGGATTCCACGCCATTCTATTTGTCCTTAATTTCATAACAACCTTTCTCAGTGGTCCTGTGTCTCGTGTATCATATAAAATAATACTTCGATCGCTTGCACAAGCAGCAAGAAGATTTGTTTGAACTGGATTAAATTTAACATCATGTAAACTATCAACGCCCCATTTAAATGTTTTTATCGGTTCATTTCGTGTTTCCTCCCACAATTGACAAACTTCACCGCATGTTGCGAATTGAGGTTTATTACGATGATGAGTAATGCCAGTGATAACATTCTGCATGAGAAAATAAAAATTAAATTTAATTCAAATAAAAAATAAAAATAAAAATCATATTTTATCATGTTAAATTTTCTATTTTCTCATATATAAATTATTAATTACCCGACTGATGATTGTATTTATTGGTTCATCTTTATCATCCTCGTTATTATCATCATAGTTTATTGATTCATTTATTTTCCATGTTTTAATTGTTTTATCATCTCCAACAGATATAAAATGTTCGGTTTCTTCAGCAAAAGTTATTCCACGAATAATTCCATCATGAGCTAAAATTGTTTTTTCACACGTGCGTTGTGGCAAATTCCAAATTTTGATTTCACCATCAAATGCGCCACTTAAAAATATTGATAAACGTTCAGGATGTTTGCATACACTTGATACACCATCTTTGTGTCCCTCTAAACATCCTATGAAAGGCTTGGCAAATACTCGATCAAGTTTCACAGCATTCAATGCACGAGTGTACTCTCTTGCTGCTTCAAATGGATGCAAAACTGGATCATAATTCCTTGGAACTGTATTAAAAAAAATTTTTTAAATTAACAAAAATATGTATGTATACAAAACTTTATTTTTTTTTTATTTAAGCTAACAATTGTTAACAAATTTGTGATATTATTTGAAAGAAAATCGTTTGTTTTAAGGTTAATTTTAT
Source organism: Microctonus aethiopoides (assembly GCA_030347275.1). NCBI lineage: Eukaryota > Metazoa > Arthropoda > Insecta > Hymenoptera > Braconidae > Microctonus > Microctonus aethiopoides. The sequence goes on along the minus strand of JAQQBS010001423.1, from coordinate 9,090,274 downwards.
TTTTTTTAATAGCAACCTGTATTTATTTTTTATTGTTGAGTTAAAATTGAAGAAAAAAAATATACGACTTAACCTCAAAATTACTGATTTAATTTCATCTCAAAAACATTGAATGAATGTTGAATAATTTATTATGTATAAAAATAATTTATTATAACTTACGTTTGTGGATATCACGCTTTGTTTCTCGTAAATAATCATCTGGATTTCTTGTCAATACTTTTACCTTCATTTTTAGGTTAGTGCAGGCTTAGCCTGGTCTTAGGAGGTCCAAACTACACCGTGTTTAGAAAGAGGACAATCTTCATCTCCACCTACATCAACTCTCGACTGTGGAGAACTAAAATAAGTCACATGGCGACACAATACATCAAAATTCCTACTTACTCTGCAATTGATAAAGAAGAAAAAAATGGCCGAATTACCCAATGACATTTTTTCCCAATTAAAATTACACTGCATATTACTATACAGATAATTTCCGGTTTAGTAATCAAAATAATATCAAAATAAACGTGTTATTGCACCATTTAATTCCAAAGACAATCTAAATAATTCTCTTCATCTTTCACAAAAAATAAATTAACAAATTAACCTCACTTTTTCATCTCTGATCAATAAAAAATTATCCAAGGAAATAAACTTTCCAACAGATAATTTGATGCATTTGGTGACAAAAAAATGAGACCAGTCAATCCGTCGCCATCATCAGCGACGGGATAATTGTTTCTCGACGTAAAATCGTCGTGAGGGAACGACAATATACAATAAAATACAATTAATTCGAAATTTACGTGAGGGTGTTAAACGATAATACCACCTATCGTAGAGGCGGATTAATCCGTGGCGTTCAAACGCCCAGGTGTGAATAAATAAATTTATATTTTGTCATTTTACAGCGTAATCTGCTTGTTGTGGAAAGCGCATTGCCTCATTGAAGGTCATAACAATTTTGTAATCCCGAAATCGAACATGGCTTATTGAAAAGATGAAGGGTCTGCATCAATTAATTGTTTCTCCCTACGGAGAAGAGAAAATCTCTTTTTGCAAATATACAACGTACTTTTTGTCAGTACAAAAACAGCCAAATTTCAATCATGGACAAAAAATCATCGAAATATACTCAGCCTTCAGCAAACAAGGGCGCTGCTGCTGAATCCAAAAAAAATCAAGGTAAAATAGTCATGTATATTATTAATATAAAATAAAATATTATATAATATATTTTTGTCTTGATTATTAAATTAATTAATTTATATATATTTATCTGACTTGCAATAGATATCACCAATGGCAAACTCTTTCCAAAGACGTCACGAAGACGTGAATCACCTGGGAATAATAGCTGCAGTAAAAATGAACAATCGAAAAAATTGGGTTTGCATAACAAGACAAGAAATTTTGATAAGAGACCAAAACCTAAAGGACAATATCATGGCGGTACAAAGGAGAATACCAAGGTAGATGATAATGATATGGCCGAGCTTGGCTCGGTGATGGTCCCAGGAAGTAAGAAGCAGAATTTGAATCATCTGCTGAACTTTCACTATGAGCCGCGTGAAGTTCAAGGTGGCTCGGGCGATTGGAGCCACGGGAGATCATCGAAAAATTATAATAACAGCAATCGTTGGTTGCCACCAGTGCAACGACATAAATATAATAAAGAATTATTCCTCCAAGCAAAGTAAATAATTATTAAATAATTATTAATTTAATTTGTATTTTTTAAAATTTGTTAATTATTATTTTTGATATTTTTTTTAGCTGCCAATTTGTGGTTAATTTTGATGGAGATTATTCACGTTATCTCATTGATCCTGACACTCTTGTAGATTGGAAATTGATTGAACAGATTGTACGAATTGTTTTTTTGATAATTAGAAATAAGAAATGTTTTTTTTTTTATTTTATCAATTAATTTTTTTTTTTCTTTGGTTTGCAGAAAGTTGATACGTCTGAGAGCCTCTCGTGTCCCATTTGTCTTGGCTCGCCTATCGCGGCCAGAATGACACGATGTGGACATGTATTTTGTTGGCCTTGTATTCTTCATTATCTCTCGCTTTCTGATAAATCTTGGCGCAAATGTCCAATTTGCTTTGAATCTATTCACAAATCGGATTTAAAAAGCGTTATTGAGATAACAAGAAAGCCAATGAATATCGGAGACGATGTTAATTTACGTTTAATGCGCCGTAAACGTGGTTCATTGCTTGCTGTACCAGTTGGTGAAACTGAAACACCAGATCCTGAAACATTTTTTCAAGTATCCGAACATCCATCAAGTCAAATTTATTCAAAGTTATTGCTTGCTAATGCCGCTGATATAATGGAAATTATTGAGTTGGAAAGAGTACAACTGAAATTGGAATTAATTGATGATCCACATTCACCAGAAAATTGTTTCATTGAACAAGCATTGATTGAACTTACAGCAAGAGAAGAATGTGCATTGAAGCAAGGTGAAAAAAAATTGGAATCACAAACACCAAAAAAGAATAAAGATATATCATTGCCGGAATTTGATTTTTCTAAAGATCAAAAAAAATCCGAGACAAATATTGAAGAAAAAAATCTCGCTACAAATTCTCATGGCAATCAAAAATTCTTTTACTTTTATCAATCTGATGATGGTCAGCATGTCTATCTTCATGCAATGAATGTTAAAATGTTGGAGCTACAATACGGTGATTTAGAACACAGTCCACGAATAATATCTGGCAAAATTTTAGAAAAAGAATCCGGAAGTTTTACTGAAGATCTACGAAAACGTTTGCGTTATTTATGCCACCTTCCATTGACTTGTTCATTTGAAATAGCGGAAATTGAACTAACAACACCATTGATATCAAACGAGGTCCTTGGATTATTTCAAGAGCAATTGGCATTGCGTGAGAAACGTCGTCGTAATCGTGAGCGTGAAGAAAAAAAGCGAGAGAAAAAAATAACAGCAGAGGAAAATAAATGGATGGGAAAATATCCTACACCCAATGTTCACATTGAATCAAGGAAACATTTCCCACAATGGCAACCAGGATCACCATCTTCTGCCAGGTATTAATTATTTTACACAACAAAATTTTATATAATTAATAAAATAATGAATTGATATTTAATTAAATTATTTTATTGCGTTAGCATGAGCATTCCAACTCCACCAGGCTCACTGACGTCATCCAGCCTTGCAAGCAGTCCATCACGTAGCTCCTTCGACGATGATTCAACCTCTGTAAGAGACTTGACAACTTGGACACCATTGCAAAATGATTCCGGACCGTCTTTTGCACAAATGCTGCAGAATAAAGACTCACGACGCGAGTCAACGTCGCAACGTGCATGGCCGTCAGTTGGTTCATCCGTTCAAAAATCACCAATCAGTGGAGCAAGTGGCAATGCCACCTGGGTTGATGGTAATAGACCAATCGCTGGATCAAGCACAGATCTTGATGATTATCCATCGGTTCCAACGTACAATCCAAGCTTCGGTGATGTTCTTGCACAAGCATTGGAACAAACTGAATTGCTTGATTCTTCTCATGGACATGTTGAAGCAGGATCGCGCAAAACAAAGAAAAAGAAACGTGGTAAAGCCACGGTTCTATTTGCAACTGGAATGACTCGAGCATCATAAATTAATATTGAAAAGAATTTTGGGGAAAAAAAAAATTAATATTTCGTGGTACAGCGATGAATTGTTTTTAGCTTCTACTTCTGCTTCCTGATTATTGTATGTTATATATGTATTTTATTTTGTTTCAAATAGAAATGCCATTGGTGATAAAAAAAATTAGAAAACTCCCAGATGATAATTTATAAAATGATATAGTTACACTTATTAATTTATCTCCTGCACTGAATTACTGATTTATATATTAATTTCTTGAATTATATTTTTGTGCTGTATTGAAAAGCAAAAAATGCAAATAAAAATTGTCAACATGAATATTATGATTTATTATTTAGCAATAATTTATTTTTATATTTATTATGAATCAATATTTAATTAAATTTTTCCTAAATTATTTTAATGAAAAATAAAACTAACTTATAAATCGTAAACTAGATTCAATTAAAAATTTTTAACAGTAAAAAGAAATAATTTAATTAAAATTATGATGAAAGGTTATTGTTAATAAAAAAAAATTAAATATTACGCAGTTCAATGTTTATTTATTTCAAATGTTTTCTTGCATTTTAATTGGCGTCAGGAAAAAAAACCAGAATGAAATATTTTTATTTATTCGTATTAATACCCGTCAAAAGGCAGTGATGAAAAAATGACAAAATCGTTTTATTTTTATAATTGAAAAGAGTGAGTGTGTGTATGTGTATGTGTGATTGATCAATTAATTAATTAATTAATGAGAATAAATTAATCGACTTCTTCAATGGTAGGTCCAGATGCACCACCACTGCCAGGTGCACCACCAGGAGCTGCGCCAGCGCCAGGCATACCACCAGGCATACCTCCTGGCATACCACCAGGTGCTCCACCACTCATGTACAACTTGGTGACAATTGGATTGCAAATGCCTTCAAGTTCCTTTTGCTTATGTTCATATTCTTCCTTATCAGCCAATTGATTTGCGTCCAACCATTTAATTATTTCATTACATTTGTCAAGAACGGTTTGTTTATCAGTCGCGCTAATTTTGTCCTTCAATTTCTCATCCTCAACAGTGCTCTTCATGTTGAAGCAGTATGATTCAAGACCATTTTTAGCTGAAATAGTTTCCTTTTGTTTCTCATCCTCATTCTTATATTTTTCAGCTTCATTAACCATACGTTCAATGTCTTCCTTGCTAAGACGTCCCTTGTCATTGGTAATTGTGATTTTATTTTCCTTTCCAGTTGATTTATCAACAGCTGAGACATTGAGAATACCATTGGCATCAATATCAAACGTAACTTCAATTTGTGGTACACCACGTGGCGCTGGTGGAATGCCAGAAAGTTCAAATTTACCAAGAAGATTATTGTCCTTGGTCATGGCACGTTCACCTTCATATACTTGGATCAATACACCAGGTTGATTATCGGCGTAGGTGGTGAATGTTTGTGTTTGTTTGGTGGGAATGGTCGTATTACGTTTAATAAGTGCAGTCATGACTCCACCAGCGGTCTCAATACCAAGGGAAAGTGGTGTAACATCGAGCAAGAGAAGATCTTGCACAGCCTCAGATTTATCGCCATGAAGAATGGCAGCTTGGACAGCAGCGCCATAAGCAACAGCCTCATCAGGATTGATTGATTTGTTCAATTCTTTGCCGTTGAAGAAATCCTGAAGTAATTTTTGGATTTTTGGAATACGGGTTGATCCACCAACGAGTACAATATCATGAATGAGCGATTTGTCCATCTTGGCATCACGAAGTGATTTTTCAACTGGGTCCAATGTACCACGGAATAAATCAGCGCAAAGTTCTTCAAAACGAGCACGAGTGATTGATGTATAAAAGTCAATTCCCTCAAATAGCGAATCAATTTCAATATTAGCTTGAGTTGATGATGAGAGAGTTCTCTTTGCACGCTCGCAAGATGTTCTCAAACGACGCAATGCACGTTTGTTTGATGTAAGATCTTTTTTGTATTTACGCTTGAATTCTTGGACAAAATGATTGACCATACGATTATCAAAGTCCTCGCCACCAAGATGAGTATCACCGGCTGTTGATTTAACCTCAAATATACCATCCTCAATGGTGAGAATGGAAACATCAAAGGTACCACCGCCCAAATCAAAGATAAGAACGTTGCGTTCGCCAGTTGCTTTTTTATCCAATCCATAGGCGATTGCAGCTGCTGTTGGTTCGTTGATAATACGCAGCACATTGAGGCCTGAGATTGTTCCAGCGTCCTTGGTTGCCTGACGCTGCGAGTCGTTGAAGTAAGCGGGGACGGTGATCACGGCATTGGTGACGGTTTGGCCAAGATATGCCTCAGCTGTTTCCTTCATCTTTACCAAGACCATTGAGCTCACTTCTTCTGGGTAAAAAGTCTTCGTTTCTCCTTTGTATTGTACTTCAATTTTTGGCTTTCCACCGTCGCTTACAACAGTGAATGGCCAATGTTTCATATCAGCCTGGACGGTTGTGTCTTCAAAACGACGTCCAATCAGTCTTTTAGCATCTGAAAATTGCAATAAAATTCAATTATTATTTATTCATTGATTAATAATTATTAAAAATTGATATAATTTAATGATGAACAAATTCATTAATTAAATTATTCATTCCTTTGTTATATTTTATTAATAAATTATAAATATAAAAATTGTAATATAATTGAAAATTGATAAAATTTATTTTTTTTCGTATTCAATAATTTAATTTGATTTAATTTTATTCATGTGAAAATAAAAATAGGAAAACGAATTTGATATGATGAAAAGCACGAGGCATTTTCACAAAAAACAAAATGGCGGATAAGACTTACCGAAAATGGTGTTGTTGGGATTCATGGCGACCTGATTTTTCGCAGCATCACCAATAAGACGTTCAGTATCAGTAAATGCAACATAACTTGGTGTTGTTCTGTTTCCCTGATCATTAGCGATGATTTCAACTTTTCCATGTTGGAATACACCAACGCAGGAGTAGGTTGTACCAAGATCAATACCAACTGCGGGGGCTTTTGTAGTCATTTTGGCTGTACAAATAAGAAAAATCACAAATTATTTACAATCCACACTATATTAATTAAATTATTAAATAATTAATTAAATAGAAAAGCACAAATTTGATAAAGAATTAATGAATTCAATTGTGTGGAATTAATTACCTTCTTTTTTTTTTTTTCGTTCGTTAACGAGCAATACTAAAGTGTTGATGAATAAAGGTTGAAGTTCCTTTCAGTCCAACGATTCGCAACGTGAGTGACGAAGCGCTGCACATTCACCTGTATTTATCACATAGGAAATAGATGCTTCTGGAATATTCGTCGTACTGCTGTAGAATATTTTCGACCAATCACAAACGTGAATTTCATTTGGCGCGTCATCTATTGGATATGTCCATAAACCACTGAAGTCATAATAATATTTAAATTATAAATCATATAATTATTAGAAAAGAAATTTTACAATTAAATATTATTTCAATATTCAACTTAAACATAAAAAATATCGTGAATTATTTTTAATTATAATGTAGATTTGTTCCAGGGGTTAATAGTGAGGTTAGGATATTTTTTTATTTATTTTTATTTTTGGAGGGAAGAGGGAATAAATGCGTCACAATGCGGAAATGACTTAAAGTATAGAAACATGGAGAAGGATCTAGCATAAAAAAAATATTCTAGCTCATCGTTGGAGATTATAGCCTCAACCCCACTACCACACCCAATGATATATACATATATATATAAATATAAATATAATGGTAACGAATTTTACAATTTTTATGTGATTCATAATTTTCATTAATTAAAGTTGATTTGTCGTTAACCATTTTGAATATCGCGCGATATTATTCATATTCTAATTTTAATTTTTTTTTATTCTCAATTTCAGCAAGTCTAAGAAAATGGAAGACATTACTATTTCTATATCTATATATCGACATCATGACGTATATTAAATAAATCCTTGAAATGAATATTGATTTGGAGGGTCAATGCTATTCATTTATTTTCTTATAAAATAAGTGAAAAAGAAAAAAAAAAATAAATTTCAATAACTGCCACCAAAAATGTTTATCAGAAGGTTAATTCTTGATGGAGTCAGGTGTTTATTGCATATTTTTCATTTGACCTTGCTGCTATAAATTGCATTTTACGACCAAAAAAGGAAATTAAATGTACGTGACCAAGCTGCTATGTGCAACAAATATAAATAAATGGATAATAATAATTTTTTTTTTATAGGTATCACCTATTTATTTCAATGTTTATTGGCATTGATTAGCCTCGATGTAGCATTGTCGAAGAAGCTCATTGAAAAATTTCTAGCATCACGTGGTGATGTATAGTTTATTATTATAAATATAAATATGCTTGAGAATATATTTAATATATAAATATTCATAAATGTGTATTATAATTGTGAAGAGTCCCACAATTTACATTGATGTTGTCGTTGAAAGCGAATGAGTAAAAATTTATATTTATCTACAATGTATAAAATTTCCGAGGACAAGAAATGTAAATTGTGCTTGTGAAATATTGCAAATTGCATACAATGTTTTTGTCATGCAATCAAATGAATATATGTATATATAATACACTATAATTCTATTGAATAATTTTAATTTTTTATAGAGAAATTTGAAATATTGATTCATATTCCATTACATGGCGTGCAATTTTCAAGGCTGTAGATTTATCAAGTGGATATTATTACTCAATCTGGAATGGGAATAATGTGAAGTAATACATATTTAATAGAAATTTATAAGATTTATTTTGTGAAATGTATAAATGTGAAAATTTATTTTACATTTTATTAGATTCGTTTTGAGGTTAGTATTGGCCGGTGTCCTGAAGGTGGCAGCATTTGTTGATTATGATGCGACATCTGTAATACCCTAGTGAAACTAATGAACTAAACAACGAGAAATTTGAATTTTTTTTTAATTATATTAACGTTCAACATGGCGTCCATCAGTTGAGACGAATTTGCGCGAAAAAATATATCATATAATAAAAACAAAATATTGTTAATTAATTATTATTGGTTTTATTATTTGCATGTGAATGATATCAAATATGTCAACGATAAAACCATGTAAGTAATTTTAAATTTCACTTTTTTTTTCATGATTAACCTCAAAATACAATATTAATATTGAACAATTATTAATTGTCCGGTGTTTTGTTACAGTAAGTCAACCAGTACGAGTGTCAGAATTGCTGGGAGGCTCTAAAAGCTCTGGAAAAAAATCCGGTGAGTTAATAATTAATAATATTTATAATAAAAAATTGAATAAATAAAAATTATTCATATTTGTCATTTTCAGATAAAAAAATATTTGAGCCAGTTAGAATCAAGGATATGCTGGCATGTTCTAAATCAGCATCAAAAAGTGGTAATAATCATTTAAGAAAATAAATATAAATTATTCTTCAACAAATTACGTAACTATTACTAGAATAAATAATAATTTAAATAATAAAATTTATTTATTTTCAAAGACAGTGCAACCAAATCGACATTTCCTGTTTCAAAAATTGCAAGACAATCCGTTCGACGTGCTCTTTACAGCAAAACAACAACAACACCAAAGCAATCACCATGTAAGAAAAATAAATTTGAACCAGTTGCAGCTAAAGTTTCAACAAGAAAATCACCTGGAAAATCAAGAAAAAGTTTATTACCACCGCCAAATTCAATTGCCCAAAAACATATACAGCAAGTTATTAATGATAACAATCGATACTCGACAATCATTGAAGAACGTTCGTCACAAATTTTTGAAGCAACAAATGAAGTGAATTATCAACGACCAACCGTTATAAAAAGCACAAATTTACGACGTTCAAAGGAGAAAAAAAATATAGAAACAATTACAAATAATTCATTTGCAATTCCAAATATTATCATTGCTGAAGATGATGAGATTAATGAACCAATTGATGAAGCACTCGAAGCATCAATAGCTGATAAAGAAAATATTCCTCCGCCAATAGATGAAACTCAAAGATCTTTAGCAGAAAATAAATCACAAAATTTTGGTAATGGTGATCTTCATCTTGTTGGTTTATATCGGAGCGCAATTACGCGAATGGAAAATATTGAGCAAGAATTACAAGAAATAAAAACACAAAATGCAACGCAAATGAATTTATTACAAAAAATATATGATTTATTGACTGTTAAATCTGAATTGACTCCACAAGTTCCCGTAAAAGTTGACGAAATTTCAGCAGAATCGAAAATATTAACAGAATTCAAATCGCCAACAAATAATAATAACACAATGTTAATAGATAAAGAAAATATTGTGTCGGAAAAGAAGAAAAGAAGACAGTCTAAAGAAATAGTAAAAGAACTTAGAAGATCAGCGCGTTTGTCGGCAAAATATTCCAATGAAAAACGCGACAGTTTTACCGAGTTAGAAGCTCAGCTACAAATAAATAAACCAACGCCACAAAAAACACCATCAAATAAAATTTCAATAGTGAATAAAAGACAATTAACTGGCCTACAAACCGACAGACCTTTACGTGAATATTTAGCGATGAAAGCAAGCATGAGCTTTCTAGAAACACCGGAGCCCAATGGGTTTCGTCGTAATATTAATTTAATTGACAATGAAAGTCCATTACGTAATAAAACATTAAGACGATCAATATCAACAAAATTATTTGATGAATTACAAGAATTATATCTTGAATCACCGCCGAATAATACTGAATTATCATGTGAATAAATTGAATTTTTTTTCGTTAATTACATAAATCAAACGATACTTATGAATTTAAATTCTGTCAAGCAAAAAAAAAAAGGAATTATATTCTAAAAAACTTGATGGATAATGTATTTATTTTTCATTTTTGATTTTTCGTATTGTATCATTGATATATATGTTTTGTTTAATAACTATTTTGTTTCAATGCTGTCAATTAAATTTAAATTAAATTATATTTTATACCTGCACAAATAATAAATAAAAGTTTGACTTATTTTATAAAACAATTACAAAGATTATATTACAATTTGTCATGGAAAATAAAATTATTCCATTATGTATTTATATTTTTGATATAATAAAAATTACAATAAAATATTGAATTAAAATTATATATTAATAAACAAATGTGTAGTTTGAACATTTCGTTTTTTAAAATATAAATATCAAAGCTAAAAATTATCGAATTATAATTAATTATAATAAACTGTTTGCTTCCTTAAATTTAAATTCACAAATTGCTATAGTAGACTCAGGAAAAAAAAAAGTTCCATTCGGGTATCTTCGGCTTTCATATCTCCAAGCTACAGATATTTGCTTGTGGCGCAAGAAAAAATTCAATCACATGATCAAAAAAATTCATACAGGATTCAAAATCATTCCGGCCAACTGCAGTGACTCATTGTTATAGTTTTTAACTTATCTACATCGTATTGTTACGTTATTTAGATCAGTTAGTTGATTTACAAATAAAATAATGCCGAAAAAAGCGCCAAAATCCGGTTTTTATTATTTCATGTTAGAATACAAACGACGTGAAGAAAATCAAGGTAGAAATTTTCCTAATGGCTTGAGAGATGTCCAATCTGATCCCAAATGCTCAGAAGCATGGAACGTATGTAAAAAAAAAAAATTTCAAACAAAGAAACTTTACACTTCAACAAAAATTTTAGGTTATGATCCTATCGAATTATTATTGAGAATTCGAGATGAAATCGATAGGAAAATATTTGATAATACTTTTATTTTGTTTATTATAGAAGAATTATTATTAATTTTATTGTTTTATTCATTTAGGCATTGTCTATTGAGGAGAAAAATGATTATAATCGTATTGGGAAGGAAAAGAGAGAAAAACAATTCAAGCTCACAGGTATGGGAGAATCTGTGGAACTTCTTCAAAGAGAAAAACGCTTGCACATGGAATATGAAGCAAATATGAAGGATTATATTGACCGAAGCATCAGAGAGGCTGATAAAATAAATAGTACATTCATAAATATTTATAAACAATTCATATAATGCTAAAAAAAAAAAAATTTTAATTGTTGATTGAAATTGTAAATTTATAATTATTTTTATTTTAGATTTGGATGTGATGTCATTTTATTTTATTCATGTTAATCACTTTTACACTAAAGTGAATTTGGATAATAATACAACTGATTATATTCCTGCTGAATATGCACTTGCTGAATTTTCATTAAAAGATGGTGTAAAACGTATTCATCATCAAATAATAAATACGACAATTGAAACTGGTTACACACGAGAATACATTGAGCACAGTGATTCAACTCATAAATTAACAAATGAGTTGCCTGAAGGCGAGAATGATTATGCAGTTATGTTTAAAAATCTTGAAGAATTTTTGGATCCAGGAAAAACTGCAAATCGCTTTCCTCCACTGTATACAATGAAAAATATGAAGACAATTGTCCCTTGTTTATTGGAAAGAATGTCACATGCAGCCAGTTAGTAATGGAAATTTAATTAAATTAAACTTATTTAGTTATTTTCTCTATTTACAAATTATAAATTAATTTTATTTCAATTATTTTTCTAGAGTCTGATGTGATTTTTGATTTGTATTCATTGGAATATTTATTTGGCACTTTGATGGGAACTGTTAATATTAATTTTCCCAAGACTGCTGGTCGTGCAATATTAGCTGAGGCACAATTTGATAAAGACGCTTACATGTGGTCGTCAGACATTGAATGTTATGTGAGCAAAAACAAAAAAAAAAAATTTTCTTTTTCTTATTATAAATAAATATATAATACCTTATATTTTTTTTTTCTCAAGTATCATGCAAATATTGAGGGAACTGGACCATATTGCAGCCAATCACTTGTTCAACAATGGGGATTTACTATTGCCGATTATTGTTGTCCTAAATTAGGACTTGATATGATACCTGGTGCACATTGTCCATTGAACAGTCTTATTTCCGGTTTCCAATCCATGAAAATGACTGAGCCAAAGATACCAACAAAAGACACTAGCGTAAAACCTCTCTTCTTTTTTTTTTCAATTTTTCCTTCAAACATTTTATTTAATTTTCCTTTCTACTGTTTCAATTAAAGTAAATTTATTCATTCTCAATTTATACATTGGCTGGCAACCAATAATTGTTTATCAAATTTATACAGGATTCTGAAGCAAGTCGTAAAAAACAAGGTAAAACATTCACAATAATTGATTATGGTAAGCAATCAGCTCCGACACCAGTTATCAATTATTCAGCTGCGTCTGCAGCATCAGTATCAACAATGTCATCTCGTGTAGCACCGGTTAGTCCACTCTAATCTCTATTAACGTCAAATATATTTATTCATCACAATCAAAAACAGAATTATTCTATATTATAAATTATTCTGGATTTGTATTGACAGCAAAAGCAAATGCGTGCACCAAAAACAATGGCTAAAGTGTTTGAATCATCGGATGAGGTTCCGATAATGAATGATGACAATTTCCCGGCAATCGGTGGACGTGGAAAGCCACGATCTGACAAATCTGATGCAAATAAACCGCTCATAGGTCGAGGTAAAGTTATTTGTACAATAAATCAATAAAACATCGGAACAATTTTTATTTATTTATTTATTTATTTACTTTTATAATCTATAACCGTTTTTATTTTTTTATTTAGGACGTGGTGGCATCCGAATCGATTAAAATTGCAGAGTACTCTCAACAATTCATTTTTTCATCTAATAAAAATATCTTTTTTTACTTTTTTTTTTTCATCAATTAATAATTGATAGTATAAATATTGCCAAATGTCTATCGATTCGATCAGAAGTCTTTGTTATATTTTTCATGAATAAATAATAAATTTTAATATTTCAAAAAATATTGTATGTGCTTTTTTTTTTTATTTCTCTTTGATATAATTGAGATCATGAATATTTTTGGCGCGATGTTCTGGTTAAGTAAACACAAAAGCTTTCTGGTCGAATAAGTAGCCGCTGGCATGAAGTAAACAATGCATATATATGTTTAAATATATATTTATACATTCATAGAGGTTTAATTTACAGTAAGACTGTAATATTCATGGTAACTCTTTACGACTTGTGTGTGCATGGCGTTCATTGAACACATATAAGTATTTTAACACGCGCACAAGTTGTAAATTATAGCGACTGAATGATTTGATATATGGTCTTATGCTCGAATGAATTGGATGAGAATAAAAGAATGAAATAAAGAAAGAGTGCGAGCTGACTCGAATGAAAAATAAAAGAAAGCAATCGCTAAAGAGTGCTGAATCAGCTATTTTTCTTTCGGCTTTTGCCTTTCGATGTTAAATAAATTGTTGAAAAAAAAAAATAAAATAAAAGCACACAAACTTTAGATTAAATCACATCAAGATTGGAAATATATAAAAAAAATTAACCACAGAATTTTATCGTTATTTCGTATGAAAATATTTTTTTAAATGAAATCTTTAATTTGGGAGATGAAATAAATATGGAAAAATATTGTGGTATAATTTTGTTGGAGTATAAATAGAAATATTTAGAGCTTGATAAAATATTAAAGTTAAATTTATATTTTAATAGCGAGGCAGAATATAATGATCGAATTCTTCAGCTGTGTTTGCTGTTTAAACTCGTTTTCCTTCACTAAATAAATAAAACGATAATGCAAACTGATGAAATAACATTTCTCGTTTTTTTTTTTATATCCATTTTTTTTTTTTATGGGAGCTTGTTAATACTTGAAAATAAACCGTTCTCCATTCCGATTTGTATTTTCATTTGGATTAAAAGGCGTATGCTCATCATCATCTGGAATTAATTTTTCAATACAAAGAATAATTAATTAAAATCCATTACATAATTTAAATTAAAAACTGCAATTGTGCAATTAATATTTTATACAAAGTCACATTGTTATTTTATTTCCTTTATTAATATAATCATTTGCCTTTACGCCAGCGCAATTTAAATCCGATATTGGTGTCAATCAATACACTGAAAATATTCAATATTTATGCAAGTATATCTATAATAAATATTTTAATATTTACAATTCATTAAACGCATTACAGTTATTTTTTATTTTTATAATAATTTTATATATATTATTAGTATTATTGATATCAATAGTTTTAAATTTTTATATGAATATATTTTATCCACAGCACATATATTTTTAACAATACAATCAACATTCGTATTTCCAGATGAATATTTATACGAATTAATATTCGTTATAAATTATAGAATAAAAATTCAGTACGTAATTATTTTTTATTCATTTCGCAGTTGTACACTTATCAAATATTATTATTAGATAATTTATATGTGTGTAAATGCCTATATGTTATGTTATAAAAATAAGAAATGAATAAGAATGATGAGAAGAGTCACATTAGAAGAATGAAAAATGATGATTGAGAATAAGAGGAAGGCGCGTTTGGGCTCAAAAAACGACACTCCTCTAATTCCAACAATGATAAATCATTTTTCAACGTGAATATATTTATAATTATATATTTTTTCATCTGTTTTATAATAATATATGAATGTTTAAATAACAAAATTTATAATATTAATTGAAATAGATTATATTAAAATGTTTAGATTAAGAAATATTGACGCGATTTGTCATAGAATTTTTACATTAAGAAGAAATTTTTATTTTCAAAAATTATTTTAGCATTCATATTTACATTCATCTTATTCATTTGCACTGTATATTTACATACAAACAATATTAAAAATTGTTAAGTATCTAAATGGATAAATAATATAGATAAAATATTTAAATTAATTTTTATCGATCAAAAAAAAAAAATATGCAACAGATTTTATTTTATGTTCAACCAAATAATATTCAACATTTTTATTTCATATAAATTATCAAGTGGACCTTTAGAAATATATAGAACGTGTATGACCCCACACATGGATAACATTTCTATACATGTGTCTATGTATATAACTCATCCTGCTCTGTTTTCATTTTTATTTCTACCAGACATTGCTTTTTTTTTTTCATTTTCATTTTCATTTTATGTTTCAACTCACATTGCACACTAACGTACAAATCAATATTCTATCTGTGGATATTCGAAATTTATTCAGTTACTTGTTTCATTTATTTTTCCATAATTATGAAAACATTTACTATTTATTTTGGTATTTTTATATTTTTATATTTTTATTTTATTTCTCCTGGGGAAAATAAATTATTTTTATGTATGGAAACAAAAGATAATAATAATCAATATACATATTTAAGGATAAATATTAATTAAGTAAAATTTTCACCCCTAGTAATCATATTCATGTGTTTATTCTCACAATTACGTGTAAATGTTATGAATCGATTTTTTTTTTATATTCCCACAAGTGAATAAAGGATCAATTGTCTCGATTGAGTATAATAAAAACTGTGGAAATATATGTGTATTATAATATAAAAATTGTGCTTATCCATTGATAAGAAATGTCTGAAATAAAATAGAGCAAAATAAAAATAAAAAAAAAACGAAGAAGAAAAGCAAACAAAAAATAAATGGTGCTTTTACCAATTCAAACGTTGGATTAATTATTTATTATTTTTTAAGTAGACTTCGTTGTCTTCTCTCCACACACACTCGACGCTTCTGTTGGCTAGAAAAAAAAAAGCGAGAATATAATGTTAATTCTCTGGAACAGCAGATTTTTTTTATTTCTATCTACTTTTTTTCACTACTGTACAAAAACATTTTTATTTTTCATTTCTGTTTACTGAAACTAACAACACTTTTAAACGCTCTGTCATTATTGATAGAGGCGCCAAGGGACACATTGAAAAATGACAGGTATGTTATTTCTTTTCTTTTTTTTCTTTACCAAGCGTTGAAAAATTAATAATATTGCTACGAAATTTTTCATGACATTTTTTTTGTTTAATTTTACATTTAACCCCACATTCCTTTGGATTTATACATAGATATTTAAATAAATATGTGTATATAAGTGGTTGTGAGAGGGTTGGTTACATATACGTGTATATAGGGCACACAATTAGCGAATGAATGCGAAAAAATACACGCGAAGCAGAGAGACAGACTGAAAATAAAAAATAAAAAAAGAAAACATGAGTGAAATACATATTTAAGTACTTTTTTCGTTTTTTTTTTTTTATTTTACTGTCTTTGTCTATTATTTTTTATGTCCGACTGACAAATGAAAAATGTATGTCTCGTTGGTGGAAGTGAGTGGTGAAATATCCAAGATAAAAAAAAAAAAAAAAAAAAAAAAATAAGTAGAGAGAAAGAGAGTTCAAACAATGTCAACCACATTTTTCTACTTCGTCTATTTTTCTTTTTCTATTACAAAATAAATTAATGTGCACCAGCTGAAGAACGATACACTTCTAATGTGCAAACAGCATTTAAAAAAAAAAAAAAGAGTTTAATAAAGAAATAAATTAATTAATTAAATGTACTTGCAATTAATACAATAAAAAAAAATGTCAGATTTTTAATTGAAAAATAAATAGAAATAAAAAATGTATAAAGATTTGTTTGCATAATTTTTTTTCTTTTGCATGGACATTGTTTGAATGTGGGTCCCGTATTTTTTAGGCATATTTCATGTTGATTAATTAGCCATTTTATTTGGCAATGATGTATTTGCATAATAATACGTAAATTTCGAAATTCAGCGGGCTGTACTAAATAAATTATTCAATAAATCAATACTGATTTTTTTTTTTTAAATGTACTGTATGAATGACGTTTACATTATCACATATGACACATGTGTATAAATACAATTGTACTATTTACCTTTGACTCTATGACACACTAATTCAAGCTTATGATTCATGACCTCGTCTGTAAATTTTTTCTCTTTATTCTATTTTTCTTTTCCATCCCTCTGTAACTCTTTCTACTCTTGGTTATTCCAATATTTTTTTTTGTCTATCGTTGTCAATTTCGTGAAATTTTTCGCAACACAACAATACATCAAAGTCACTAGTAATTTATTGGCTCAACTAAACATTGAATTTGTAATAAAATTCTCTCGAGATTTTAACTCGATTAATTTTTCGATATCTTTGTAAATAAATTTATTTAAATTACACATAAATATTAAATATATTTATAAATTCAATATCGATTCCCATGAACTAATGATCTGTGTATTGTTTGTTTGTTTTATATATCATTTGTAAATAAATTCACATTGTTAACTGAGGTATCAAGTCCTGAAACTAATGGTATAAGACTTTCTAAACATCGCTTGTTGAATTCTCTCAACAGTTGTATGTTATTACTTGTATTTTGAGCTGATGTATTCTGATATGGTTTCCTATACACTGTGTGAAACCATCCAACCATGTTCTCTTCTCTCTGTATACATGTATACAACAATTTATACAACAAACTCTCGTCGTACTGAAATATGTCTTCAATCACGTTGCTTTATTCTATGGATTCTGTTTCCCTTATAGTGAATATACAGTTATGCATTACATTGCTTTAGAAATATCTCAAATATTTATCTAAAAATTCTTTTATATAATTCTTCCAACTCTTCTTATACCAAAGATAAAAACATAAAATCATTTTTTTTTTTTCATTCCAACTTCACTCACAAATTATTGTGTAATATAAATTCCGAATTTTTATTTCATCTTAAATTTAATTTATGTTTTCATATAATTTTGTTTACTTCTCCAGTGACATTATAAATCAAAAAATATTTCCGCAATAATGATATTCAAATTAAATGCTCCTCAACAATAATAAATGCTGCATGATAACAATTTTATTACATAAATATTTTCTCTATTTCGTTTCATGTGAATTCTCTTTATTTATTTTTTCCTCTATTTTTTGCTATTATATATTTTAACTCCTCTGAGGAAATATGCAAATGTACTCATATGCATGCGGTGTTTCCTCAATAATATAAAATGTAGAATATATACATATACATAACTCCACTTCCTTACATTTTATCACATGACTTTTATTTATTTTTTTTCCTATTTTTTTCTTCTTCGCCAACAGTTTATTTTTTTTTTTTTTTGTGCTGACATGGAAAATTGTCCTCGAGCGTATGAGAATTATGTTTACACTGGTCGTCAAAGTGTGGCTTTTCCAGCAACCACGAATTTATATGTATATACTGCATGCTTACTATGAACCCTCAGGCCATTAGTTCCCAGGATCAACAGCTCGTTGCACTTAACCAAGAGGTCCATGCATAGTGTCCATATTTCAACTATTCTTGAATAATATACACATGTCTATACGTATCCACATATATTCTCACTCCAACCTCTTTCCACATTAGTCCATCCACTGAGTACATTATTGCGATTAAATGAAATAGCTTGTGAATATTCTGCTTATGACAGCACATCCGAGTTATATTTAACTGAATATACACAGATCATTTATATTCACTGTTACAATTTACATAATAACAATTCTAAGATAAAACAAAATTAAATAAAATACTAAATTTAATACAAAATATTTAAATTTAATTTTAAATAAATATAATAATTAACTATTATTTCTTATTCTTTTTATAAATATTTTAGTTATTTAATTAAAATGAAGATGAAATAAAAATTTTAATAAAATACTGAATTTAAAATCAATTTTAAATAA
>JAQQBS010001423.1:9054877-9067429 GCA_030347275.1 Microctonus aethiopoides | reverse complement strand
AAAAAAAAAAAAGAAAAAATAAATAAAAAAAAAATAAAATAGAACAAAATGATTATAAAAAAAATCCCCTTAACTTTCTCTCTATATTTATACACTAAACTAATGTTTACTGCTGAATATTATACATATATTGTATAACAATATACTGAGTATATGGTGTATAGCCTAACGACATTACGTGACCACAGCTTTGGGCCTCCCTTTTGGTGCTTTAGCATCAGTAATACTCAACCAAACTCTCGACCCCAACATTCGACTTAGTCTCAACTACTATATACGTATGTATACATATTATATCAACAGAGAGATGATGCTGTACGTAACTCTATTTCATTCTCTCTTTCATTTTACTCCATTGTCCTTTTTATATTATATAAATATATAAATATATATATACATATACTTTAGTATGAAACATGTCTCGTGACGAAATGGGATTGAAAGCTCACGTTTTGGTAACATGTATTATAGAAAAAAAAAAAAAAAAAGAGTTGGAAAATTGTGGGATCGTTGAATTTTTCCTGACAAAGAATTTATATATGTATGTGTTTAACGATCGATAGACAGTTTTTCTCACGATTTCTTTTTTTTTTTTCTTTTCATCTAGTGTGTAGTTGGGTAGTGGTGTATATAGGAAAAATGAGGACAGTCGAGTGGAACGATTAAAGACGTCTGTTTGGTGCTAGTGACGTTTCAAAAGTCACTGATTGTACACAAAAGTAGCGAAGAGAAAATCGCGGTAAAGGAGATAATGATGATGAACGAGTGAATGAGTGGGCTTTTTGAAGTTCAGCTTTATAGTTATATATATATAGGTATACAATATATATATACATATATGCATATATATATTTTTTTTTAATTGAAATTTAGAGTATAAGATTTAAAATAAATTACTTTGATAAATGTTTTATCAATTATTTCATTTTATTTATCGATTAATTTATTATTCAGAATTTTTTATTCTATTGGATTTATTTAGGGAAATTAAGAATGTGAAAATCCAATCCCCTATTTTTTTCGTTCATTTCGGAATTAGCCAAGCCTCTTGTGAATTAAATTTATCAGAGAAAAAAATTGTATAATAATTTTATTTTTTTTTTCGTATGAAATATATTAAAATATTTAAATGTGAATTAACTGGAGATTATAGCTTGTATATGTATATATATATATATATGTAATGGAAAATAGTAAATAAAAGTATTGTAAAATTTTTTTGTTATTGAAAATGAGGTGATGAGTTTTATGAAGCTCTTGATAATATTTTTTTTTCTTTCTATTTTTCTCTCAGTTGTGTTCTTGAAAAGCGATCGATTAAGGTGTGAGTTGTTGTATAAGTGTGAGGTGAATTATATGTATGTGTGTGTGAGTATAGTTTAGTATTTGCTGGCTAAGCCTCTTGGTGGAAAAGAGAAAGTTTGCAATAAGACATGGTAAGCAAATGCTTGGAGGGTTAAATTCCAATCATTTGAATTTTCAACTCGTGAGTTGATTACTCTTTGAGAATCACCATCATCACCATCCCAACCATCAGCATCTAAAACATATGTATATATAGGAATAAATGCTAAGTTGACATTTAATCTTGATGAAATTAATTTCCAAATAAAATTTAATTAGATATAAATTATGTTTAGATTTCGTTGAATTCGTTGAATGAAAAATAATAAATATTAAATTGTACTAAATTATTGAAGGTAAAAGATAGGGTATTGATAAATAAACTTAATTATAATTAAAATTAATCTTTAATAAAAATTAGAAAAATAAAAAAAAACTTTCAACTAAAATTTTTCTAATAAAAAATTATTATTTCTTATTTAAAATTATATTTTAAATTAATTATTCACAGACTGATGTATTATATTTTGTTTATCAATTATTCAAATTATAATTAAGTATCAGGTATTAATTATTATTAAATTAATAAATTCGGGAGATATTTAATTAATGAATCTAAAATAATAAAATAACGAAAATGGAAAAATAATTATAAAAAAAAATTAATATACTATTTAATTATTTACATATAATTATGTTATAGAAATTGATAGAGAGTAATTGCGTGATATTGTTGGATTATTTATTGTCGACTATATGCCAATAATAAATTTTATACCAAACGTGGGCTTTTAATCCAAACTATTATAAACATAGAGAAATAATTTTGCTTGCAATACAAATTCAAACAATTTAAATGGGCTTTCATGATATATATTTGTGAATTATACATACCGCAAGAGATTTATTTATGTATTAATTAAAAGCAATCAAGTCACGTTTACAAGACTTATAATGAATTTACTGTTAAATTAGCCGATATATTTTAGAGATCACAGAACGAAATGTAATTGCAAATCTTGATTTCAGTTTATCTATAATTGCAAACAATTTCGTATACATGTCACGTTCTTTTGTGTATATAATAAATAAATAAATAAATAAATAAACGGATGGATAAATAAATATTTAGATAAATAAATGTGTAAATATATTATCTTACAATAAAGATAAAATAATAAATAATAATTTCTAATTTATTTTATTTTTATATTCTATGGATAATTTAATATATGGAATATTAAATCATTTAGATAAAATATTAGCCATTTTGTGTAGATGCCAAAAGTTATGTGTTTGATAAAAGATTATATCAAATTTATATCTTACATATAAAAAAGAAAATAAAATACGTGTGTTTCGATTTATGTGACAGGATAGAAAATTCGAGTGAGGATTTAATATTAATGTAAAAGCTTCTATAACATTATATTTAGTGTCTTTTCGAGGGGTTTGTTGTTACCATATGTCACGAATGACATTCATAGCTTTAATGATTGATATATTTACTTGAAAAAAAATAAATAAATAAATAAATAAAACAACAGTAAATAATAATTAATTTCATATAAAATATTCTTGATAATCATCAGATAATTTAGTGTAATAATTAAATAAATATTTTTTTTTCCCATTTACATTATTAATGACACTTTAATTCATGGTATTTTAAATGCAATTATTTTTTTCTTTGATCCAAAAATTTGATAGATTATTTAGATGATAAAAAAAAAATAGAAAGGAAAAAAATAGGGAATTAAAAAATGTTTTTTTTTTTTTTTTTTTTTTTTTTTTTGTTTGACATATTTGACATAGCATCAAATTCACGATGATAAGGTAGTTAGGAAGATATTAACTATGAGATTGGCTGGCTTTCGTTTATTGGCATTTTTACCCTACTTTACAACAACTATTATAAGTTTCCTTTTAGTAATATCACCCTCTTTTTCGTATTAGGTTTATGTGTGTGTGTAATTTATTTTCCCCTATATATATCCATATGCACGTACTTATTTTTTTTTTTAACGACACTCGTAATTTAGACAAACACAAAACTGATAAAAAACTGATCATACAGATCAATCATAAAATAATACAACATAAAATATTTAATTAGGTATTTTTTTTCTTGAAATACATCAACTATAATAACAATAATAAATGAAAATGTCAAGAATAAATTTATAAATAATACAAAATTATCAGAGAATTATAAAAAAAAAAAAAAATAAAAATAAATATTTTTCATGAAATAATTAAATAATTAATTAAAAATTATCAAGAGATATTAAATATAAATTAATTAAAATTAATTAATTCATGTTTATATATTTTTACTGTCAAGTTAAAAAATATATAATAATAAATTAAAATTAAAAATTAAAAAAATATGATAAAAAAATTTATTCTCCAGTTATTATTAAATTATTTATTATCATACAATTGTTTATTCATTGACTTGGCATCTTCAGGTGATTTTTGAATGTTTACATTGAGATTACGAGTCGTAAAACTGTAACTGGGAAATGAATAATATCAGCAAGTGAAGATGAAGTAGGAAAAATTTTTATAAAAAATAAAAAAGAAAAAAAAAATAATAATAAAAAAGACTTTCATGGCTTTCTTTTATAACTTAGTGATAGAACGAAATATATTATTATGGTGTTATCGCACACGTTGTTGTATCAAGATGTGGCGTATATTTTTTTTTATACATTTATTCATTGTCAACTATTCTTCCCCGTGGACCCGTATAACTTGACACCGCGTCGTATTGTTAAAAGCAAGAGGAAGATAAAGAGAAAAATAGAGGAAGTTAAAAGAAAAGTGTATACGCAGTAGATGCAACGAGAGTAAATCCATGAGGTAATATTTACACTATGGAACTATACCAGCAGTGACTCTTATCATTCACTGTGTCTATTGCCTCATTATTTACTTTAACTTCATTTCGATTTTTTTTTTTATTATATTTTTTTATATTTATATTTTTCAAATAAAAAATTCTACTTACTCATGACATTAAAGTGGAAATATTAAATAATTTATTAACTCATATATGCAATAAAATGTATAGATATTAAAATTTTTTATTTACTAAATAATATTTTATTTTCTTTCGTTGAAAAGTGATAAATTAATCGGTTAAATTAATAATTAAAGTCGTAAATTATTGGTGAAGACCTTCGTGTATAAGAGAACAAAATAAAAGTTCTATTGGTTCAATTGATGTCGTAAAATGTTTAAGTGGTGGGTGAAGAAGCTTAGTTTGTAAAGTATTAGTCAGAAAAAAAATAAAAAACGTGGAGGAAGAAGAAAAATAAAAAAAAAAAGAAAATGTTATAGAGAAAAGTTAAAGAAGTCGATATTCCCATTGCGTTGTACCTCGTAATAAAATTCCAATACGTCGAAGCTTCTGATGAAAATGTGTCTTTTACAATATGAAAGCAAGTGAGTGGAAATAAAGTATGAAAATGGCACAACTAGTTGAATGAAAACCAAAAATGTCATATAAAATAGCTCAATAAAATATTTTTTAAATTTAAAAACTAAAAAAAAAAATATTTCTTGTTACTTTTTCCTGCATATTATTTTTATACATATATATAAATTTAATATACACACTTAAACTGCCTTACATAAAGACAATATAATGATAACAGCTGATGTGTGACTCAGCACACGTAAAAATAAAAAAAAATTACCGAATAAAAAAGATTCAGTGTATGTGACCCCATAAGAATTTTTTTTCCTCGTCAACTATTTTCTACATTCCTCCAGTAGATCATCCTGATAATAAATAACATCCCAGACAGGAAAATAAAATATAACCTGAACGTTAAAATATATTTCAAAAGAAATAAAAAAAATTTAAAGATATTTTCTCCCCTATTTTTATTTATTTTATTTTTATTTCAAATCAAATTAAAGCAACCGAAAGACACGATCTCCTCACAAACTTTTTACTCACGGTAATTTGATTGTCAAAGCACTTGAATGATTCAAGTTATAGAGGGTTTTGTTTCTTTAAAAAATAAACAGAAGAAAAAAAAATATTGAGAAGACATTGCGCTGCTTGTAAGTAATTTAATTTAAAACTTTGACTCAAGAGTAAAAATATATACATATTTGTGTGTAGCCACAGAAATTAATTAACCATCTACAAGAGGGAATTCACCTACGGTATATACCCACTCAATACATACCACAAAACTTTGAAATATTAAGTATAACATTAAGGTAATATATTTTATAAATATTAATCGCTATAAATGCAAAGTTAATATTTTCGTAAAAGGAAAAAATTCATTACTTACCAAGTTTAACATAACAAGTTCTGAAGAAACCATTTCCCAATATGCCACTGAGTAAACCCAGTACACCCTGTGGAAATTCAGTAAGCAAAAAGAGAAGTAGCACAGCCAATAACATTCTTGTAGTCCTATCAGTTTGTCGTTCTTTCTCCAACATTCTAGTAGATTTTTTTTTGCTTTTTTTAATTTCATAAGATGTTTCAAGCACTTTATCATCAGAATTTTTCACCAATGTTGTTGTCGTCGTTGTTGTTAATAATTTCCTTCTCTTTTTCGCGTCCATTAACGCTTGAATAAGTCTCCAACTTAACATTGTTAATGCAAAACATGGTATTAATTTAATTACAACACCATACACCCAAAAATCTAATAAACTCAATACATGATTTGTTTTCATTGTTTCACTATGATCTACATGCCAAATTGTTGTATTAATACCATCATCACTTGAATTATAATCACTTAAATTCATTGAATTCCCATCGATATTTAATAATTCAGTATTTGATTTAACTTCAGTTGTAAATAAAACTGGCAAACATATTAATGGACAAAAAACATAAGCTCCACTTATTGCAAATATTGTTCTTCTAGAGCTACACCATTCACGATTATGTTGTGGATATGCAACTGCAATATATCTCCATACTGCCAGTGTAACAGTTAACCAAATTGAAATAGTATGACATATTTGGGTGAATATTGAATGAATTAATACAAATACTGCCCAGCCATATGTATAAGTATCGCGTCTTGATCGATGATAAAGATACATGTGAATTGCATAAGGAATATATTCCAACATTACCAATAAATCAGCAACAGCAAGACCAGTTAATATTGAATTAGTTGGTGAACGTATTTCACGTCGTGTTAATACAGCGATATTTAATGTATTTGCAATTGATCCAAATATACAAACTAATAAACTTGCCCAGCCGTGAATTTTTGCATATTCTTCACGAAATGAATCCAATCCTGAACCACAACGATACATTGAATCGTCCGTTAATAATGTTTCATTTGTAATATTCATTTTTAATTAATTATTTTTTATATTTAATTAAAAACACAAAATATATTTTTTAAATATTCTTTAATTTTAATATAAAATATATTGTTCTTTCATCACTTGGCTCATGTAATTAATTATTATATAAATATATTTATATATTCACTGCAATAATCCAAGCACTTTTTATATTTTTTATAATTATTTAGAAATTAATTTATTTTTTTTTTTTTGTAATAAAATTTTGATTTAATTTTATATTTAAAATTCGATTCATTAATATTATTATTATCAGTATCTATTTATTATTTTATAATTAACTTTACACAACACTTTTTATTTAATTATAAACACTTGAATTAACACTTTAAATGTTTATTTATTTTTTTTTATTCTAGCTAGATTTATTATATAAATTATTTTTTTAATTTCTTCTGATAAAATAAATTTGTCAATTTATCTACAGAAGTTTGAAGAATAATTTATTAATTTATTTATTATTAATTGTAATGTTGAAGATTTATTTTTGTTTGCGCGAAAATTTTCTCGACGGACCGGGCCAGCGACGTGTTCGCATCACGCGCGGCCGTCGAATGTTGGTGTGGTGGATCAGAAGCGTCGCGACGACGAGTATATACAGTAAAAAAGAACGAAACACATTTTCATGTTTAGAGAGACGCACGCGCAATGAAACATTACAATATTCCTTGTACTGTTTTCCCCACATCTCCGTCGTATTTTTTACAGTTGTGCGTTGGGGTGTGTATTCTTTGTTATCGATAACTCTTAATGTGGATCCCAATGATCACCCCTAATAGAGGGGGGTGTCGAAGAGAGAATGGGAGAAAAATTCAGACGTATTTGATCTATAGCTGTAATTTTTCTTTTTTTTTTTTTCTCTTCTTATATATTTTGTTTTATTTCTTTTTTTGTCTAGTCTGTGACTCCTTTTTTTTTTTTTTTTTTTTTTTTTTTTTTTGATTTTCTATGAACTTCTCGAGGGGTTGACGAGACAATTGTGGACTGCTTGAAGAAATTGGAAGCTCCATTTATGTCCTCTTGGCATACACACAGATAACTGCTTGGGAATATCTCGACATTTTTTCTGTAAAAAAAAATTCATAATGAGTTATTTGACTCTTTATGCAAGTATATATTTTTTTATTTCTATTTTATATTGTAAATATTTATAGAGAAAGAGAGTAAGATAAAGAAAATATATATATTTAGATTTTAATTCCTGAACTTTATACTGTAATAAATATTAAAGTACAAGAAAAAGAAAAAAAAAATTTGTAAAACTAATTAAATTTATTCAATTGGATATAAAATTTAATAATAAATTCTGCGGATTATTTAAATAAAATTTTATTAATTTCAGATGGATTATATTTATTTGATGCTTTTAATTTTTTATTTTCTTTTATTAGTGTTTATAAAAATATATGTAAATATAAAAATATTATACTTCCCGAAATGAAATAAATAAAGTTGGAATTTTGTTGATGAAAATTTATAAAATTGAATGTGACTGTATATCCGGTGTGCAAAATAATTTTTGGCACGTCAAATATTATAATATTATTATATTATTTGAGCAAACAAAAATATATTTCATATATTTTTGTTTACATAACTGTCGAAAATTCACTTCAATAAAAATATAAACAACAAAATCACGAATAAATATATATATTTGTATATATTTATTTAGGGTGAGAAGAAATATTACAGACATTGGAAAGCTGGTTTTCAAGGCATCTTTATAGTCTCCCACGTGGCTTTTACCTTTTTTTCCCTTCGGCTAAAAGTCTCTTTATCATTTATTAGAGTCAACAAAGGATAATACAACATCTTGCGTATTTTTTTAATACTTTACACATATAAATGAATAGTTTTTCACAATACAAACCATAAATTTGTTTGGCAATACTATAATATATCTGCTGTCCATTTCAATTAAGTAATTTCATTAGATATTTTCCCTCATCGGCAGTTTTTTTTTTTTTATTTATCGAAGGGTCGATCCCTTTATGCCATCAGTGCACTCACAGTTCAATGGATAATTCTGGCATGGATATTTGATTGAAGATCGTTTTTTCTTTCCCACTAAAACAAACAAACAAAAAAATAAACAATCCAAATATTTAAAAAAAAAAACTTATTAAAAAAACTTATTAATTTCTAAATGTAAAAAAAAAATTTAATTAATAATTTGAAAGCTCTGGCCACAGTCCAGACTGATGTCCTTCAACAAATCAATTATTTTTCCTTGTGCCAAAGTGCTGAAAAAAAAAAAAAGCCAATAAATAAATTCATCGCTTAAGGAAAAAAAATGTGCCAGTATTATTATAATTTTTTTTTTTTTACTAAATAAAATTCTGTGAGAGATTCAACACACGTGCGTCACCTTACATACACACATTGAACGATGATGAAGTCTGTCACGTTCTTGTCCTATGTATTTATGTACGTGTTGATGTGTATATATGTATATTTCCTTTTCGCCTTGGGGAATTCTTGGGGAGATATAAAAAAAAATATTTTTTTTTTCTCTGGATGAAAATGTTCATGGCGATTTTGAAATCCCCAATGGAGATACCTATAACTGCATTCCTGTTGGTTGGATTATACTCAGCAATATTTGCGCCAACTTTCTCACCACTCTTTGGAATTCACTTGGTGAGACATCAATATTTCATAGCATATCAATGAAAAAATCATCTGTATGTGTGTTATTTTTGTATTTATTATTTTTTTTTCATTGTTTATCTTTGGGATTTTTCCATTTTTTTCGTGGATATTTTTTTATTTATTCAACTGTGTCCATAAGTATGCACACAGTGCATAAATAATTTTTTATCAACGATTCGTTCCCATTTGACCTGTTGAAAAATAAAAAAAATATATTATTAATTGTATTAATTATTGTCAGGATGAAATAAATTATTTTATTGAATTTTTGTATTGGATTTTGAGAGTTTTTGAATTATTTAATGTGATGATAAATTTTTAAAATTCATAGAATTTAATATTGAGAGTAATTTTGGCAATTAATTACTGTGGTTTGTGATGTATTTATTTGATCAGAGTCCAGTGCGCTGAATTATTACTTGATATTATATATGATTGCTTTGATCGTCTGAAACTAATCAAACTGTGGGAATGAAAAATTAATTTGAATTTCACTGGAGAATAAAATATTTTATTTTCATTCATAAATAAAATTTACAATATTATTTAATTTATTTTAATAACCCTCTATTAAAATTGAATGATAATAAAATAAAAGCAATTTTATATTATTGAATATAAATATTTTATGGATGCATAAATAATAATTATAAACATATAATTGTTTAATGTAATTATTTGATAGAATAAAATAGAATTAAAATCGAATGAAATATAATAAAATCTGTACATGATAAAATATAAATTAAATAATATTATTATACCAGTGAATTTTTATTATTAACAATTATTTCACTTTCAAATATTAATATTAAATTCATTAAAAATTTTAATCTTTATATATTAATTTAATCCATAATATCACAGCAATATTATAAATGATAATTAATATTTATGACAGTCATGAAATTTAAAATTACATAAATGCATATATAATTGATTAATTATTTATTTTATTATATCATTTGCACATATACACAATTAAATATCTTACCCTGACTTTATTGTTAAATTATTCCATCAACAATATTTATGAAAATAAAATTTAACAATAGTGTTTAATCCATTTTAGAATTAAATTTATTTACATATAAAAAAAAAATATTAAAACAAATTTATTGACCTGAAATAATTTTTTTTTTCTTCTTTTCATTATACGTTTATTTGATCTGAATGTGTTAAAGAGTTTAGAAGTGAGTATGTAATGACCTAATGACTGTATTCTTTCTCGCACCCTTGCCACGTTTTAGTCCAAGTTAATTTCAACCCTCTCTCACGTGCCCATTTACGAGTTTATTTAACCTCTCTGCCTATAAAGTAAAAGTAATGTTGCTTCGGGGCTTTTATTTATTTATTTTTTTTTCTTATATTCTATTCTTTTTTTCTTTGATGTTATAAACTTGATAAATGCACTGCGTATATAAAGTCACGCATTAATGATACACAGTCGGTTTAAATTTATTCTTATATTCTCATTTTAACCTCACTTTCCATTCTCATTTCTCTTCAGTTATACCCACTTTTACAGTAGACTTTTCATTGTCGACGTCAACCATTTTCTATCCTGGATTTACATACAAAGAAAAATAAAATATATGTATATGAAATTTTGAACAAGAGCTTTATCAGAAAAGAAAAAAATGAATAAATAAAAATGTGATCAAAAGAAATTAAATATTTTAGAAAATATTTTTTAATTTTGTTTTGAATTAAATAAATATTTTTAATATTAATTAATGATTAACTATGATCTATATATGATTCTATCCTGGATTTATATACAAAGAAAAATAAAATATGTGTATATGAAATTTTGAACTTGAGCTTTATCAAAAAAAATAAATAAAAATGTGATAAAAAAAAATGAAATATTAGAGAAAATATTTTTTAATTCTTTTTTGAATTAAATAAATATTTTTAATATTAATTAATGATTAACTATGATCTATATATGATTCTTCCCTGGATTTATACACAAAGAAAAATAAAATATATGTACATCAAGTTTTAAACTTGAGCTTTATCAAAAAAAATAAATAAAAATGTGATCAAAAGAAATGAAAAATATTAGAGAAAATATTTTTTAATTCTGTTTTAAATTAAATAAATATTTTTAATATTAATTAATGATTAATTATGATCTATATATGATTCTATCCTGGATTTATACACAAAGAAAAATAAAATATATGTATATGAAATTTTAAACTTGAGCTTTATCAAAAAAAATAAATAAAAATGTGATCAAAAGAAAAATATTAGAAAAATATTTTTTAATTCTTTTTTGAATTAAATAAATATTTTTAATATTAATTAATGATTAACTATGATCTATATATGATTCTATTCTGGATTTATACACAAATAAAAAAAAAATGTAATAAATAAAAATGTAATAAAAAAAAATAAAATATTAGAGAAAATATTTTTTAATTCTGTTTTAAATCAAATAAATATTTTTAATATTAATTAACGCTCAAATATGATTTTTATTAATTTATATTATGATTTTCTTCAAGGGATTTCGAGATGATAATGATACAAATGAGTTGTATAAAGTTGATTAATTGCTGAAATTGAATTAAACGACATTACTCGACATTAAGTCATCTCTATTACGAAAATTATACAAATCTTGAGAACAATATAGAGTGTAGGCAATGGGGATAATTAAATTAATTCCAATCCAGTTTCCAAGTTTCAACCCAAACTTTGGTATATCAAACATGTCAGACATTCGTAGACAACAATGATATTCAATATTGAATATCATTTTTTAATTTCACAAAAAAAAAATTGTGATCCCTTTTTTTTTTTTACTATTGGCCGACAAATAAATAACATTAAACTATTGAAAAAAAAAAATCTGAAAATGATCTTGATAGATGAGATGTATTATATATATATATATATATATATTTACACATAAAAAAAAATGGACGAATGAAAAATCTTGATATGTAAGGGGATACGAAAAATATTATTTTTTTTTTGTCCACCCTTTTTGGTTTTTTGATACTAAAAAAAATTTTTTTCTTTTTTTTTTCGTCACCTTGGGGATTGACTGGGTGTGGAGGTTTAAGTGACGAAGAGAAAAACGAGTTTTTCATTCTCAGTGAGAAACATTTGGTGAGAGGGAAATAAAGGGATACGAGAGTGTAAAAGTATGGCTACTTTTTTTTTTTTTTT
>JAQQBS010001423.1:9009981-9037935 GCA_030347275.1 Microctonus aethiopoides | reverse complement strand
TATAATATATGTATATATATATATATATCTCTCTATTTTTTATATCACCAAAAAAAAAAACTCAACAAATAAATATTTTCTAAATATATTAAATATATCAGTGTATGTGTCTATGTGTTTATATGCGCGTGTCTTCATGTGATATATAATAATATATTCTCCCAACAAATAATATAAGATTCATCTATATTTTCGATTAATTAATTAATTAATTAATTTATATTTTTCAAATATATTAATATATATTTTTATATAATGTAATTCGCTTTTTTTATTTATTTATTTATTTATTTCTTGTATATTTACTATTAATTCTTTTTTTTTTTTTTTTTTTTTCCCCACCTTTTCTTACCACATGTTCGTGAATTAATTTTTGTGTTCGGCAAAATTCTATAAATCAGCTCGTTCAATCACATACTACGAAATTATTAGAATATAATTCACGATCAAGCGAAATATTCTCTGTATATATAATATAGGCGTTTATCTATATGTGAAAGTCTACCCTTGTATCCCGGAAGGGTTGATTCAACCCTAGCTCTACTTGGCGGTTTTTTTTTTATTTTCTAAAATTTTTCCCTCTCGCATCCGCCTCCTCTTTTAATCCACTACCCCTGACACGTCGTCATGTCGCTTCACCACAAATATTTTCACCACTTTCTTTATCTTCTTCTTTTTCCTTTTTATTTTCATACACGTGTATATAATATATCTTTTTTTTTTTCTTTTTCATTTTTCTCTTCGAGATCCTCAATGGTCACAGCTCACAGCCAAAACCAATTTGTCCAAGACGACACAAACAATTCTTCACCATTCGTCAACTCACATTACACATCTGCTCTTTTTGCCTATATGTAAATGTAAAAATCTCCTTTAGGGATTGTAAAAGATCAAAAGCAGATAATGTTCCGCCTCGACATTTTGTACTTTCGTTTCTTCGTCTGTAGCCACAGCAGCTTTTCTACATTTTGTTTTTTTTAGTTCTTATATTCTTATTCTTTTTGTTCTTTTACTTTTTAATTTTTTTTTCTCTTGTTCACTCACACTTTCTTGTCATTTTTCGTGTCACAGTTTTTTTTTTTTCTTTTCATACAACGTAGATAAAACCGTAATACTAGTTTGCGATATATCACAACCTGTCACACCTAAACTTACTCGCACAAGGACAATTTCGATCGATATCCTACCTCGTATAAACTACTGCCTCTCCTCAACAACAAGAGTTTGCTCGTATATTTTTTTTTTTCCTCTCTTTACTTTTTTGCTTAGGTTGATTCGAAATTTTCCGAAGAGTTGGCTTGGAGGGCACATCAATGTATCATAGTGTTTGTGATCATGGTTTAGCAGGAGCTTTACAACTTCTTTCACCATTATGTTGTCGGAGTGTAATGTGTTTTTTTTTTTTTAGCTTTTCTTTTTTAATAGGCATGTCGAAGAGCATTTATTTAGAGATGACAAATGGCTTTGTAGTCATGTAGAAATGGACTTGAACTTTTTCTTCTTCATCTTCTTGGTTTTATTTTTTATTTATTCCTTAATTTCTTTGTCGTATGTTCACAGCCTCAGCGCGCGCGTTCATCTGGTCCCACGCTATCTCCATTTCGTCGACTTTGCTCTATTTGTTTGTTTATTATGTTTTTTTTTTTTCATCTTTTTTCCTCCCTTTTCTATTTCTTTTTTTTTTTTTTTTTTTTTTTTGCTTTTTTTATCTATTATTCCTCACCATCATTTAACGTCTTGTCACATTTTTTGCTTTGTTTGTTCATTAGCTTTTTTTTTATCTCCATTAAAAGTCGCACCTTGGACCCCAAGGTTAATATATATTTAATAGAGAACAATTTTTCCTTCTTTTTTTTTTTTTCGTGAGTAATTGTGTCAATAAAAATAATTTTTTTTTCTTCTAATTATTCAACTAATTTTCTAGCAATACCGAATTTTTTTTTTTAATCGAACTTACGTCAGTATATTAAGTATCATGCAGTCGTGGATAAAACGGTGGAACTTTTTATCTATCTTCACCAGAGGAATTTAACGAGTCTAAACCGATGGAGAAGTTAACAGAGTTCTCACCTGTTTCTCATTTTTTTTTTTTATTTATATGATCTAGCTGGTGTTATTTTCAGTTTTACTGTACACCAGTGAATAAAATGACGATATTAAACCATGTAGCATAAAGTATTTGCATCTGACTGATACTTAAATCCAACGTTTAAATAAACTACAAAATCGTTAAAATGAAAAATATAAAAAAAAAAGAAACTGAACCCTACAAAAATAAATTTTTATTTCCTATTTTTAACGAATTATTTCTCTCGCATAAATTTTTCTTCTCCTATAACTATTCAAATCTCAACTTTAATACATTCAAAATAAATTTTTCTACTACTCTACTACAAAAATAATTTCTGGCGAGAAAAAAAAAAATTGAGATTTGTCAAAAACTTGCGAATTTAGATTTTTAGTTTATAAAAGGATTTTTTTTTTTTCATTTCTATATAAACTTGCTATTTATCCACTTGTAGATAATAAACAGGAACCAGTGGTGGATGTTTTCACACTCGTTTCCAGAGTACGATGAATCGCATGAAGATGTACAAATCCACCATGCGATTGAACTGACGATGGTTCAACAAATAAAAGTTCTTGATGGCGACGACGACGACGACGATGATGGTGATGATGATAATGATGATAATTGTAATAACGATGGTGAATGGTGTCTTGGGACTCCCCGGAACCAACGCACCTACGACGATATTGGTGCTGAGGGTGCGGGAGGACGCGGCGTAGCAGGAGGGTGGGCTGCACCCTGCGCGCACCCCTTGCCCCCTCTCACTTATCCTCGGACTCGCCACGTGGCGACGTATCCGTGTCCTGTCTCTCGCTGAAAGAAAAAAAGCAATGAAAAAAAAAAAAAAAAAAGGAAAAAATAAATTTATCTTCATATCCAAATTAATAAAAATCACTTTTAATATTTAATTAAACTAATGGAAAATTATATGGACGGATATTACTTATTTAATTCTTCAAACATGCAGTTAAATAAATGAGAAAAATTAATATGAAAAATATTTTTTACTTTGAGGAAAAAATAAAAGTGGAAGTTTGGTATAGGTGGATTTGGACGATTAATCTTCTGAATGAATTTTATATAGAAATGTATATAAAAAAATGAAACATGAGCACGAAAATAAAACAATGGTAGATATAAAAAAATAAAATCATTCGTGATTTTTTTTTTTCAATTGAATTGTGGAAAATTTCTACTAAAGATTTATTTAATACAGATTTATTCTTCATTCTCTCATGACAATTACACAAAAGTGTTCACACACACACACACCTAATATACATACATAAATAATTATATAATCATTGAGGGAATTTAGCGAGTGTATAAATTGAAATTTATCTTGCAATGAATTAAAATAAAGAAAAATATTTATAATGACTTTTCATCGCAATGAAATAAATAATATTGTTATTTTTCTTTTTATTGTGTCTTCTATCTCAATGAATTTTAATCTGGGAGTTGGTTCTAATTCCAACCAAGTGTATCTAACAATGCTCAACTATTCATTCATGATAATATTCATAGAAAAATAAAGAGAACAATTCCATTCTGGTTTTAGTACACGATTTAATTTCTGATGTCATATCTTTCGCGTTGTTGTCGCGAACAGTGGTTGCAAGCTCTTGTATATGACCAAACGAAACCACTTTAATATTGTGTTGTGAAATAGAGGAAGGTGTAAGATGGTCGTGCACTAATTTTATCAAAAAGACTTTAACCTTCTATGTAGCAATGAAGGTTGAAACGAGAAACGTGTGGTTATGCTTTTTACTTCACGAGTGGTTTTACAATTTAAGCTTTAATCACCACAAGAAAGAGGTTAATTAAAATTAAGACTAGAAATAAAAAATTATTAAATATGTGTGTGATAATAAGTAAAGAGAATGTGAAATTTAAAAGGAAAAATATAAATAAAATAAAATGTTTTAAAAATAATATTAATGATATGAATAAACATATTTTATTTCTTTGAAAATTTTATTTCAACTGTTCGTTGTATTTCACGACATCTTTATATAGTTTTATTACATTTATTTTCCTACAAGTCTGGTACATTCAACGCAAAATTTGTATTCTTGAATGTCACTGAATAAAGTTGGTAAAAATAAAAGATGCACAAAAAGAGAAATTGAGATGAAAATATTTTAGATAACGTGTCGTGTATTGGAAATATTTTTTATTTGATATATAAAAAAAAATAAATAAAATAAAATGCTATATATAAATCAAATTTTATTGTAACTTGTTCAAGAATATTATGAATTTTTTACACGAATAAAAAACTCGTAAAAAGAAAACCGTGTTTATTTTTTTTTCTTTTGTATTTTATTTTTTAATGTTGAGATAAAATTTTTTTGCTTCTCTATTTTCTTCAAGACAAAAATTGCACTTGGAGAATTATTTTAGCTGTAGAGTAATGAAAAGTAATATCTGATTTAGAGCTTTTGGAGACTAAAGAGGCAAACAATGTTGTGTGGCAATAAATGTTATAAAGAGTAAGTTATATTATGAGTAAAAAAAAAAAAATAAAATAAAAAATATTTTTCTACTTCTGGATTTTATAAATTATATCAAATGATTACTTTATTTTCATCATTGACTAATTTACCACGAGCTTGCGAGCAAACGTTTCCAGTTTATTCCCTTCTATTTAATATAATTAAATATATTTTTAATTTTGTATTCATTTTTTCTCCAGCTCATTTACAACTTTATGAATTTTCTTTAAAGTCACTAGATATTTTTTTTTTGTAGTCTACTATTTTTTTAATATTTTTTTTTCTTTCGTGTATAAATATAAATTGCAAACAGCCTTTGTCATAGCGAATAACAGCACCGGAAACCGGCGAGGCGTGAGATTTGCCCTCGAGTCGTTTTTCAGAGTGTTACAGTTATAACAAAATACACCACCGACGTAATTCAAACTTGGCTTATAGGACATGTTACTTTTGCTCCTCTTCATTTTTACTCTTCTCTGTATTATTACTCTCATCATCCAACAATCTCTCACACTAATTCAAATGCAAATGAATAAAACAAACGAAAAAAGAAAATGAAAAAAGAAAAACGAAAAAAAAAAAGGACAAATAAAATTATTTTTCTTCTATTTTACAAAATAAAAATAATAATATATTATATACTAGCTTGGACTCTGTTTACAATTTATCGCACGCTTCAACTACTCAATATATATATTCTTATGCTACACGAAAGTGTTGCTACACCGCAAAAGGAAATTGGATC
Source organism: Microctonus aethiopoides (assembly GCA_030347275.1). Lineage (NCBI taxonomy): Eukaryota > Metazoa > Arthropoda > Insecta > Hymenoptera > Braconidae > Microctonus > Microctonus aethiopoides. The sequence goes on along the minus strand of JAQQBS010001423.1, from coordinate 9,032,618 downwards.
GTCAAATCGAAAATTAAACTAAATTTTCTACTTTGACTGATGTTAAAAAAATAAAAAAGGATTTCTTCATATTCCTAGTGAATATTCCCTCACCACTGTCACTTTTTCATTTGTAATTCATTGAAAAATATATCAAATTATATTTATAATTATATATTAACAAATAAAATTGTTAAAATTCCCTTTGGAAAAATAAAAATATTTTTTTTTTTAACGAATCCACAACGAAAAAAAATGTTTTATAATCTTCTGGTTGATCGCTCACGCTTTTTTATCGCAATCGAGATGCAATTACTAAAGATAATGAGTGTACGTAATTGCAATGACATTTAATCGTATAAAATAGAATGGAAAAAATTAGCTGATGCCATCAGAATAGTTAATGACATTAAGTTAAATTTTTTTTCTTACTAATTTTAATTTTAATGTATTCTTTATTTGCCCTCGTTAATAATAATGCATGAGGATAAAGTATGAAGGAATAAATGTGTGTGTGTGTGTATGTGTAGGAGGCTTTGAAAAATTAATCGTTGACAGTTCAAGGCAATGTATAAATTACAGAAGCAATGTATGAAAAAAATATTAAAAATATTTAAAATATCATGCGAGACTCACCAGATGTAACGGATTGACTTCATCTTTAAGGCTGTTGAATTTTCTTTGCACTTGTAAGCCAACACTTGTTTTACACTACTCACATCTACTGAGGGAAATCTCGACGTCACGTAAGCTGCAACAGACAAGAGAAAAAAAATTATAATGAAAATAATTCATTAATCATTCTGTGTGATTGGTGATGTCAAGAACGTTCGCTTGTAGTTTAGGGGGATGAATTTGTTTGACTATGTGTGATACATTAGAATGTGAATCCGAGTGAATTTCTTTTATATCACTTGTGGATTAAATTTTATTTTCAATTCAAAGACATGAATTGATTTATTCAATCGAAAAATATTCAATGTCATTCAACGATTGTCTGGATATTTTTTTCACCGTGAAAAAAAATTTCAAGAAATTATTAATGACAGCTTCGAATAGAAAATAGGGGAAAAAAAAATTCAGCAAAGTTTAATTATTTATTTGAAGCGGAAAATAAAATTTTTTTTTCATATGAATTTTATAAAATATTTCAAAGAATTAACATTTAATATTATTAATTGAAATAATGTGCGAAATTATAATAATAAATAATTTATATTATATTTTATAGTATTTTATAAATAAATTTTTTTGGTTAATTTATGAGAATTATTTATTTTTACTTTGTAAGCAAAATTAAAAATTTATTTTGCTATTTAATATTTTTTATACATGAATATATAATAAATATTAACAATAATAAATTTAATAAATTTAATTTCAAGATAAAAAAATAAATAATAATCTTTCATCGAATATTTAAATGAAAAAAAAAAATTCTTTTTAAAATTCTATTTCACTCTATAAACAGCAAACGAATTTCAATCCATAACGCAATTTATTCTTAAAATTAAAAAAAACAATGAATATAAATAAAAAATTTCCATTCAAATTAAATTTTACCGGATACTTATAATAGAATTTAAAATTAATCCAATTTCATCCAATGTTCTGTGTGCTGAATTATAAATAATTATTTTATCTTTTTTTTCCCGTCTTTTATTTTTCTTCTTTCAATTCCTTCCATTAAATCAGCAAATGAAACGCGGTCAGGAAAACGTGCCCAACGGACTAATGACTCTCTAAGGGCACTTGCCATTTCGACTTACTTATAATCCATATACCAAAAAAAAAAAAAAAAAAAAAAATAAACGAAATGGCGACGGTACTAATTGCTACTACGGATCTCTCGATTACGTACCAACTGTGAGCCGTATCGAGAATTACACGCACCATTCCTCAGTTGTTCATTTAACATTATACATATATACATGCTGACCTTTTTACCCTCGAAATAATAGTTCTCACAAGTTCATGCTCCTATATGTATAATCGATTGTGATATTTATCCAACTCTAAACGTTCTCGCGTGTAATTTAATAATTATTCATATAAATCCAACAAATGATAACGGAACTTTGGTCAAAGCACGCAAGAACAATTGCTTCAATGTATTCCGCCTTAATATGATTTATATTACACGAGAATGAACCAGAATTAGGTACTTAAATAATGACAATTTAACTACCTGAAACAAAAAATAAATAAAATGAAAAGAAAAGAAAAAATATAAATTATTCATAATCAATAATTTTTAATAACATTTTTATTTTTAATATTATTAAAAATAAATTAAATTAAATACACAAATTATAATTAACTGTCATCAATTAATATAAATATATTTTTTTAAATTCCCCAGACACTTGATTATTTTTATCTGGAGTAAAGAGAAAAATTTTTTCTTCACAGATTACAAAATACCAGAAGACAATGGTATTTACTTCAATATATTATGATGTGGCGTGCGTCACTTTCAATTACGAAGTCTCCGACGTGCACATCGTGATTTAATTTTGTCTCCTGTATTATATATAAATATATATATGTGAATAATACTAACACGAACGCCCCGTTGAGAAAGAGGGATGACGTATAGAGTGTGTGAGAGTCATGAAGAATGTTATCACTTGGCTATATGTATATTTGACAACGTCTTATACCTGTCTATACTCCTCAAGTCTCTTAATAGATCTACGTATAAAGCTGTTATTACAGTTTTAGTAGTGTGTAATGAAATTAACCCAGAGATTTCTAATTAACAGAATAAAAATGTAATAAAAATAAAAATCATCTATCCGCTTAATTAAATTTACTGTATAATATTTGGTAAATTATATTCTAGTGTATATATATATATATGTATATTTGCTATTTCGTTGCTCTTATTTCTCGCTAAGTTAATTGGAAGCTCAGAGAAAATTAGCAATAAAAGTTTTATGAGCTATAAGAAGAGTAATGAATGACAGACAATTGCTATTGAGGGAATTGACAACGAAAATATAAAGCTTTTTTTTTTTTGTTTTATTTTGTATTGTGATATTGGAATTTAAAGAGAAAATTATGAATTGTAAATTAATGGATGAGATTTTTATTGAGTTGATGGGTTTATTTATTATTTTTTTTTATTTTTTTATGAAAGCTGATTTGTGGTGGAATGTGATGGGAATTTTTTTTTTTTCTCTTTTATTATTTGGGTTTAAGTGAGCATTAACCGTTGGATTATGTATGGTTGTGTATTATATAGTTGGACATTTATGGAAGAGTATGTCATAAACATTTTATCGACAATCATCGATAAGTGCGAGTATCCATACGAAATTTTATGAGAATTATCAATTGATTATACGATAAAATTTTCTATTATATTTTTTGTAATATATATCACTGAAAATTCTCTATTTTTTGTTTTCATTTTTAATCTCGAATAAATATTAGCTATTGAATTTTCGTATTAAATTGGAATTAAATTTCTATTATCAGATTAATAAAAAAATCTCTTTAAATAAATTTATTTGTCCAAGTACTTGAGTAATATTTATTCTGTTTACTGATAATAATTTTCACAAGAATATGAAAAAAAGGATTTGATATACTTTAACACAATGAAGAACTACAAGAATTTAATACCCTCATCTATGGAAAAAAAAAAAGGAAATTAATTAATTAATACAAAGGAAAGTATTTTTTGATTGAAATTAAAAAATAAAAAAAAAAAGTTTCACTTATTTAATTAACGAATCAAATTGGATTTTAATTCTCATCAGTGTGAAACTGAGAATTATTAGATGATACCGATATAAATCAGATCAAAGTAACTCAATATAATGTAAAAAAAAATAATAGAAATGTAATTAAAAAAATAATATCGAAGTCGTAACAAAAGAGATAAAAATAAAAATAAAAAAATCAAATAATGAACAAAATAAAAAAAAAATTGCTAATAGAAGCAATATAGCATATCATTAATTAAATTTAAAAATTCCCAACTTCCCATTAACTCCTAAAAAAAAAAAAAAAAAAAAAAGACAAAAGTTTAATTCAATATTCAAACTGAAACACAATTATAATATTTTAATTATTCAGTATGTATATAATACATAATTAAATATCTCTGATATTACTATAATTATTCTCAGCAGTTGAAAACTACTTAAAAAATAAAAAATAAAATAATTCAAATACTTCACCATGAATTTTATATAAAATAATTAAATTACATAATTATATTTAAATTATTTATCAAATAAAATATATCACTTACATATAATAGCCTGAACTTTCGCACGATCCAGCGCAGGTTTAACTGGCCTTTCAGTAGCAGTACCAGCCCGACTCCATCTCTGACCAGTAACCGAGCACGTTGCAAGCTCAGTAGGACTGAATAATATTGCAGCAAGACCACGTGTAAGCTTTCGATAATCACTCCATTTAACTGCTCTCAATTGTTCTTCACACACAGCAATTCCTTCTCCCAAATGTACCTGAAATAAAATAAACAATATTATCACCTATCAAATAAATAAACAAACAAACAAACAAATAAGTAAATAAAATAAATAAAATATATAAATCTATAACTCCTTTATTCGAATGAATCGCGAGAACGTGACATATTGCATATCCAATGTGTCCAATGTTTCATCCTCCCTAGTTTGTATAGTATATTCCTAACTCGGAGGTTTTTCATAGGATCGATTGCGTGCTCGTCTCGATTTAATATTACCACAAACTCTACAAAGCTTTTTCTCATTCTTTCGCTGACATTCAAACACCAACCAATAATAGAAAAAATCGTTACCAAACCACTTTGAAATACTGAATGATTTAATGGGTAAAATATCTGACCACAAAGCACCACTGGTTCCACCTTCTATTTTCCAATGATAATAAATCTCTTTTAGCTATAAGAAAAGCACATGTATGTATTGCTTTCCCCTAATAATTCAAGCTACACTTTAAACACGTGAGTGTTGCCCACTTTACGCATCATTGTATTTATGGATTGGTATCAGGATTTTTTTTTTTTTTATTATTATTTTATAAACAAACTCTTTGGCGAGTGAGCTTTTATTTATTTTTTTTTTCTTTTTCAACTGACGCGTATATAGTTCTAGTGTATTGTAGCTACTTTTATTTTTACACAGTGCACGAAATGGAGAACAACAAAGCTGGAGAATGTTTTCAATAGAAATAAAGTTCTATTGAAATTTGGGAAATAAAAAAAAAATAAATGAATTGTTGATGAAAATAAAAAAATAAATTTTTATATATTCTGTATATGAAATTAATTATAGTGATGTGATTTATATTTTATATTTACAATTAAAATTTAATTTTTTTATTTTTATTTTTAACTATTGTTGATAGGAATATTTAATATTTCCTGAAGAAGTTGATTGGTATGTAGTGTATGAATATAAATGAGTGTGTAGATGAGAAATGAGTGGGGAATTGGGCAGTCAATCGATGAATTTGAGGGGGCAAGTAGGTGCACTTGAATTTACCCCTTTTGACCTACATTTTACAAGAGAGTTTAAATGATGAAGAAGTGAAAAAAAAAAGAATGAAGAACTTTACTACACTGAGTGATATTTCAATATTAAAATTTCATATCTAAAGTTCAGCATCAAGAATTAATTAATTTAATAATTACATCATTTTATAATAAATAATTTTATTTATTTATCAATGACGATTTGATGAAACAATAGATTCATGGGTTTGAATTGAATTGAGTTGTTGTTATTGTTTAATGAATATTCACAGCACTATTGGAGATGACACATGTGTGAACCAGTAAATCGATGACCAAACCTGTTTGTGGATTCACATCAAGGGTACATGGTAAATGGGCTTGAGGGCAAGAACAAGATAATCGCTTGATAACCTTGCGAAACAATTATTAATTTCACTGACATATCACGACTACGATATACACAGTGATACCACCAAAATCACAATTTATTGCACGTCACATCTTGGAGATATTACAAAATAAACTGACAATTGTTGATGTATTTAATAAAAAAGAATCTGACAAAAAAGATGAAAAATTAAGAAAATTAATTTTATCCATGGAACTAATTTTTTTTATACACTTTGAGATAATTTATAAATTATAAGCATGTAGGTTTTAATGTTAGTGCACTGGAAAGAAAAAAAATATGAGCATTAAATAAATATTTAGTGTAAAATAATAAATTTAATTACTTCAATTAATTTTTTTTTCTAATGTTATTTGAAAATTTTTTGTTCAGTTTATTTTTGGATAATGTGTAGCCATTTGCAGATTGATGATCTGAATGGTAATCTCAATTTAAGCTATTTTGAGTATGGATTTATTGTATAGTACATGAAGAACAGGGAAAAAAAAAAGTGATGAATTGCGAACTTGAAAAAAGAGATCGAGGTACATCATCCATCGTGTATTCATCAATTTAACGTTTCACAATACTAAAGCCAGTTATAATAAGCACACAAATGCATGATAGATTGTAGTACACAAAAAAAAAAAATTAATACGAATAGAAAAATTTTTTTTAAAAAGAAATTAATTTTTATACACATTTTTGCAATATTTTAAATAACGTCAATGTTCAATGTGTTAGTAAACATTAATTAAAACCACTGGTTTTGCTTTTGAAATATAAAAAATAAACTCGTTACATTTTATATTGTCAATGAAAAATGGTTTTTGAAAGAGAAAAATATAAAATAAAAATTGCAACAAAGAATAAAGCGGAAAAATTGGGCTATTGTCAATTTTTTTTTGTTCTGCAAACTAGGCAAATATTAAATGCAGTTTGAAGAACGAAACGAAACAATAGGACAAAGAGTGGACATTAAAAAATGCTCAACATGACGGTTTTATAACAACAATGAGAGGAATGTATTTAATAAATACAAGCTCTTGGTGTGCTTTTTATGATGTATATAATGGAATATCATCACGACTCAGCTGTGAAATAGCGTCCAAACCATGTCGGATGCATTCACGAATTTTCATCGAATAACCAAGTGCTTGAGAGTTTAAAAAATTCACTTTTGTCATAGTTAACACGTTAACACGTCACTAACATAAATGAAATATTAAAAAATTAAATAATAATAACACATGAAAGAGTACTTAAGTGGTAATAAAATTCTCACTTCAACATGTGGAAAAAAAAGTGTCGCAGAAATGACAAAAAAAAATATATTATTCACGTTCAACCTCGTGTCTCTCTAGAGCATTTTATATTTGCGTCTAAAAAGCAAAAAGTAAAAGAAAAGCATGAATGAAAATTTCATTAACACCTTTATAGAATCATAAATGAGCATCATGAGCATTTATATTATATATCAAGCGTGAGAGAATTTTTAATGTTCAATAGACGTGAAAACAATCGCGTAAAGTAGAATGAAAAATAAATATATATAAAAAAATAAAAAATAAAAAAAAGGGAGAAAAAAAATTGGAAACAGCAGAATGGGTCTGGCAAAGTGTAGAGATTTCGCAAGAGAAAAAGACCATAGGATCTTTTGTGCAAAGAACACGAGTAGGTGTACACAAAAAAAAAAAAGGAAAGTGAAGGAAAGATACAGGAGAGAGTTTGTCGAGAGATGGAAGAACGATTTAGATCGTGTGACGACGAGCACGTTGATGTTTCCCTAGGGATTTTTCTCCCAAGCAATATAATAGCACTCCTCCACGTGCACGTTCTAAAGCTCCTGATGAAAGAGCACATTCCTCTTTTACAAATGCCGACATGGCTTTTTTTTTTCCTTTCCAAACCTTTAGCATTTTTTTTTTTTTTAAAAAACCTTTCGCGAATTCTCTTCGTTTCATCTCTCTGACTTAGCATTTATGTAAATAATCAGTAAGTGCCTTGGATAATTTATGTATTTGATCGAGTGAAATGTACGAGAAAATAATCTCAACTACATTTTATCCCAACTTTTTATCATTTTTATCCAAATGGTAAAAAAAAATATTTACATCCTCCATGAAATTTCCACCTATTTCAATTTAATACACATTAATTTATTTTCATTTTTAATTTATGTTTAAACAAAAATTAACGATTAAAGATCAAGTGAAATACTTTATTTTTATTTTTTTTAATTAACTTACCACTCCATCCGCGGATGACTCTTCAAATCCACGAAATGCTGGCATTGTTGGTGGCGTTGTACTCATATCCAAAGGACCTGGTAACCAATCATTCCTAGATGGTGAATTGCCGTGAATTGAGGCCAAGTGTCTTCCACCTCTGGTGCCAAGTCGTGGTCTGCCACGACGCACTCGTCGTCCTAATAAACCAAAATAAAAAAATCACACAATAAAACAACAGAAAAAATTACTGTAAAAAAAATAATAAAAAGAAATTTAACATTATTTGTTTAATAATGATGATATTTAATTATGAAAATATTTTTTCTTTGCCTCTGACAGCTTGTATAAAATCCACATGAATGTATATAGTGTATGACAACAAATAATAATGGCTCTTGGCTTTCAGATAATATAACATAATGACAATCTAAAGCCAAAAGACTCTATTCATATACCATTGACTATAAAAACGTAATTGATATTAGTTTTGTGTGGTAAAGTGCTGGGCTACGATACTGTGAATTATCTTGGGGAAAATAAATAGTCTGGGGACCTCATTGACACTGCAATATCTCTGTCGAGTGCTTTCACGACTTTGATATTGAAGGAAGGAAGGAAAGAAAGATAGAAAAAAAAAAAGAAGATAAAAAGGGAAATAAAGTCAAGAGTGGAAAAAACGATTTTTAACTATCTCTCGTGGGAGGTGAATAGGAAGTTGGCAATCGAATATTATTACCCTATTGAGTGGAAAAGTTTGCTTTGAATAATATTCAAGGGATTATGAATAATAGTCCATGATAATTATTTTGAATTAATAATTGTACTCGAGATAAATTAGGAAATTTAGTAAAAATTGAAATTGTAAACGTAATGTACTATTAGTTATTTAAAAAGTATTTAATTGTCGTTTATTTACTTCAGAACAATTCAAATAAACTTTCCTTGCATTCATGAAAAAAAAAAAATGAATAAAATAAAATAACAAAATCTTTTTTTTTTTTTAAATTTAAATAAATTGCAATTAAATTATCGAAAACTAAATTGTCATTTTTTTCTCCAAAGTTATAATGTTTAATTAATTATAAAATGAAATTTGATTGAAGATTTAATTTAAACCTAAATAATATATTGTGAATTTAATTAAATAAAATTAATTTAAATATTATTTACCATTGGAAATAATTAATGTCATCGAATTGATAGATATAGATAGTTAATGAAATTCTATAACCACACTGTGACTGATTGAAATTGAATTTTAGTATGCTCAAATCGAATATTTTAGGATGCTATATAATAAACCATTAAAACTCTGCGTTTGTAGAGTTTCACGAGCTATTCAAAATGAATTCACCAAGTTATCTAATACATTTATACATACTCATTCACTGTACATATAGAAAGAAGCCATAAAGCCATATCGAATGAGATGTGAAAGAGAAAATAGTAAAAAAAAAAAAAAAAAAAAATAAAAGAAAACCTGGAACAAACTTGAATCACATCAAATAAAAAATTTCTATTCCTCCCTCACTTGCAGTTATAATATTAAATCCATGGCAACAATTCACTCATGACTGTCGTGTGCATTAACACAAAAAAAAAAAAGTTTTATAATTTATATCGTAGTACTGCAATTGTCCTGTGCACTTGGCTCGTTCCATTTAAAGTACTTTTAAAATTTAAGTAAATTTCTCCTGACTATTTGCATGAGAATTAAATAATTTAAAAATATACTCTTAAATATTGACGAATATATTCTGTGGCTTTAATTAATTAATTTCAAAGACACAAATAAATATAAAAATATATATAAAACCTTATCGAATAATTAAATAAGAAAAAATAAAATTCCTATCTCAAGTTCTTTAGAATTCTGATAATTCTGTTGATAAATTGAAGCTCGTACAACATAAATAAACCAAAGTGATAGTAAAAAATTTTATATTCTAAGATTAATCAGTATTTTATTATTTTTAGTTGATAAAAATTTATTTCCCCACTGATTTATCGAGTCTTTTTTCCACGTCTACCTTGTCAACCCACAAAATATCATCCCCTACATGATGAAACTATCTTAAATTTTTATTTATTTCTATTGTTATTATATAATGAAAAAGGAGTTTATGCAAATGAAAGTGTGGGAAATAAATTATACTAAATAAAATCATGGATTTGATGATATGATCCTCTCGTTTAAAGTAATAAAAACTTTTCAAGCAAAACCCATCTAAAACTTCTTCATGTATTGCAAAGGATAAAGAGTGCCAAGAACAAAATACATAGATACATAAATATAATCCATAAATAAAATAAAAAGCAAAATGTTAACATTATACAAGTAGTTATAAAACAGATTTATGAGCAAGTGGAATAGTCTGAATGAAAATGAGAAAATAAAAAATATAAAGAAAAAATAATAGAGATTGAGGTAAATTAAATAAATATATTTTATTTATTTTACGAGCTCGAGGTTAGTTGTTGTTGTATTTAATTAAATAACAATATTGTATAGTCAATGGGGAATGGAAAATTAGAGAAAAGAGAAAATTGAAAGGAAGAATAAGACGAGCAGTATATAATTAAGAGGTGTCTGATGAGACGAAGACGATTGAAAGTCTCGAAGGAACTTGATCAAAAGTACTTTTGCTATATTCTTGACGTTCTTTCACCAATTGCTATTTTTATCCTTCTATTTTACTGCTTTATTCTCAAATCAGATGTCAGAGATATAGTTATAGTGTCTGTAGACCGATGGAAAAAATTTACGATGAAAAATATACATGAATATTCATTTTTTTTTTCAGACTATCTTAATTTATTATTTTTATAACCTTTCGCTTCGAATTTTGATAATAGTTTAATGCTCACTGAAAAGCTCATTCGATTTCCTATCGATACCACATCCTTCCATTATTCCTAAGTTATCAGAAAACACTCTAAAAAATGTTTGAAAAAAAAAAAAGACATTATCATGAAATTACGTCTTTTTTTTATCTGTCTTAATTCCAAATTTTTGTAATTACTGCTCTACTTTTCGCTAATTATTCCAAGATCATTAAAAAGTTCGTACGATTTCCTATCAATACCATATCCTTTCATCATCCCCTAAGCATCAAAAAATAGTTTAAAAAAATTCCTAAAAAAATACCATTATCCAACTTAATAATGTGGTCAATTTATAATTCAAACAATTTTATCAACTCAAATGAGATTTTCTGTGGCTTAAAATCCCAACGTAAGTACTCTATCCAATTGAGCATCTAAAATAAACACAGAGTTTTAGATATAAATGAAAACGTCTCGCATTCACAATCCCACGAGAACATTTTCTGAATTACGAAAACCCACAAGCCACATTGACTATCAACGACTTCACTCGTTCATGTCCATTGTTAAGAATAATATTAAATCCCATGCTAATACATTTTGTCTTCTCATTTCATTTACACTATATCAATTATCGTTTTTTATTTATCTCAGTACACAAATAATTCTATTTTAATCATGAATTCAAATATTTTCTCCATTTATCATCACTCATTCCAATTGTATTTAAAGATTCTATTCACAACCATCTGCTTTATATATTATCAAACAAAAATAGAAAATGCTTTCTAGTTCAACTCAACCCACTGTGCAATAAATATTCTATACGTGAATGAGATTAAGCAATAGAGCATTTTCACAAAAATTCTTCCTCTCCTCATCACGATTTTATTCCCAAAAATTTCAAAATTTTTCAAGAATTATAATAAAGTTTGCTCATTTTTTATGCGCATTTTCTTCATTATCGAACATAGAAATCCTGACTTACACACACACAATGGTGGCACTGATGCTGCTGTCACCAATAAACACGTGGTATTATACCACCATCAAGGTCACTGTGGACACCCTCCAGGAAATGTCACGAATATCACCACTACCTTTCCATCACGTCCATCATGACTTTTTTTTCCTTTCTTCCTATTTCGGATAATTCAATTCACGTAAATAATTTTGTTTCTACGTGATGTCAGATAATTTAATAAAATTAATCAAACATAATCAAGAATTTTCCTTTTCTTTGTAGTTATACATTGCTGAAACGAATTGCTGTCAAGATTCTTCTTTATATTTTTCTTCATTTCATCTTTATTTTTTATTTTCGTTCTCTATTCGAAGGAATGTTCAAAGATGAGATTTGTTTGCATTAGATTAAGGGATCAAGAGAGATTCTGATTGAAGAAAACGAAAAATCAATTGAGTTGCTATAGCAATGTCAGTCAATGTGAAATGGACGTTTAATATATGGTATAAATACTCGTTTGTATTCAATGCGCTTTTTTGGTATCCACTTTCACTTCATTCCGTGTGTTGTTTTCTCACTCCTTTCCAATTATTTACTGTTTACACAGGACAGTTCGGTCAGAATGGAATAGGAGATATGTATGTACTATCTGTGAAACAAAAGAATATTTATGATGATGGGCGTTTGGTATTGTGATATTTAGATTTTCATCGTTTTTTTTTTTCTTTCATTCTGTTTTTGGTCAGTTGCTTTTTATAATAATTTATCTGTGACAAAACAAACATAAAACTGAATGCTTGTAATTTTTTATGGTAATAAAAATTAACGAGATATTTTATGAATCTTTTTTGTTTTATTTGTTTAGTATGTTCATAAATATTTGTGATTTTTTTTTTCATTTTATCAATTTGTTTTTTTCTCTTTGCTATTGGGAAAAGACTCAACCGGAATCTTGCAATGTAAATTGGCTAGAAAGATTGTAAATATTTCCTGATAGTTGCAGATCACGATGAAAAACAGGGAGTAAGAGATCATTAAAAGTTTTTTTTTTTTTTTTGTGCAAAGTCAGCGAGGGTGAAAGAAAGTCATAGGAAAAAAATTCAATTACGATTGGGGAAAATATTCATAGGGGCAGTATAAAAATTGTCTGTAATAGCAGTTACTGTTTTTGTTAGTTCTTGAACTTTATTTAATACTTTTATTTGTTTCATTTTTTCTACCTAAAAATTTTCAATGGGGAAAAATGTGATATTGAGTGTAGCGAATTGGACTAAAAATTCAATTCCAAATAAAAATAAAAATGTTAAAGAAAAAAACAAAATGAATTGAGGATTATTTTTCAAGAAGTTTTCCAAGGCTAAAATAAACATCACGAGAAGTCAACAATGAAAGAAAGTTTATATAATATTTATACGTATAATACTTGTTCAACTTTACTCATTATTTTTATTGAATTTTTATTCATTTTTGGGAATTATGCAAAATGTCGACTTCCAAATTTTTCACGGTTAAATAATCATGTAAATAACACCACTGGAATTATTGTACAACGATAAAAGAGACAAAGATTTAATGAAATATTTAAAAAAAAAAAATTTATATCAGAAAAAAAAATTTATAAAATATTTTCTCTAGATTTTATTTTATAATTTTCTATGATTTTCTGCATTCATATTTGACTTTACACTTCAGTGCATACTTTTGCCATTGAGGGAGAAATGAAAGATTTAATTTGATAAATACGCAGTCACGTCTGGAATGACTAGTAAAAATTTACAATTGAACTTGGAGGAAAAAAATGAACCAAATAGAATATTCAAAACTGGAGAAAAATAATAAAATTCACTGTATGATATTACAAAAAAAAAAATTCAATCATCATCTTCATCATTGTCTAGCCATTTTTCTGACATGGAAAAAATAAATCATGATAAACTGTGTCTTACATACATAAAGTCAAGTTGTGTATTTTTGTTTGTCACTTTGAAAAATTTTCCATTCCACAATTGTTCGCCAAGAAAACTTTTGACTCTATCAGCAATTTAATTTTTTCGTATATGTATATAATGCCACTGTATTTTATTTTTTTATTTTTCATGGTCTGTGAAAGATTTACAACTTTGTTGGCACAAATGAATATATGAATTTCCAAGAAATGAATTTCAGTGTGCATTGAAACATTTCAATTATTCTCCTACATGAAAAACATTCGAGAGAAAATAATTTGCTAAAGTTCATCATTGCAAACATTTTCAGACTCTCTCAACTGAATTTTCTGTTTCCAATTTCATTTCATTTATATACTCTCAAATAGCTATAGAAAATTTGATTAAATCCAAATTAATCACAAAGTCATATAATTTATTTTCATATAAACGTTTTATGCAAGTATATAAATAATAAATTAATGAGTTGTCGACTAGACAAAATGATCCACTGATTACAAGTTGATGAAATAACTTTGATTGCTATTTTGTCCCCGAAAAATATTTTTATTTTGTATAAGCCAATTTATTCTGGGCATTTATGTAGCGATAAGACAAGATAAAATTATCCTCTCTGCTCCCTTTGGGACAATATTAAGCTATTGTCACTCTGGATGTAGATCTTCAAGTCCGAAAATAGTGAAAACAAGTGAACCAACAAATGCGATGAACATCAGAGATGATAATAAAAAAAAATGGCTGTCTTCGTGACATATAAATGTGTCCCTGAGTTCCACAAATCAATTTTCTCTTGTACGATTTTAACGATGAAACGAAGCTTGCGTTCATACGTGCTTCAATATTATTGCTTTGTCGTTATGCATTTTTTGTCATATGAGTAAAAGGAAAATATGAATTTTTCCTTTCTGTTAATATTAAATTGAATATATAAAATATCAATTTATTTGAATTGACATAACCTACATATTCCACTTTCGAAATCATTCATAAATCATGACCTTAAAATGCATGTGAATAAATCAACCAATATGACCTATATCTAACATAATATTTCATTGAAATTTGTATATACAGCAACAATGTTTAATATTAAAATGAACAATTTACCAAGCGATTCTCCTCGACATCGTGCATAACCTCAATAATGATTGAAGTTGAAATACTATTTAATTAGCAACGAGCTAATTAATGTACAAACATAATTGGCACTGAAATTTCGTCTGCTGTGCAAAGTTTTGCATAGAAACAGTTCGTTTTATTCAGATCTCGGGGTTGAAATGAAATTGTTAATAAAACAATGCATTCATCAGTCGTGTGGCGGCGCCACTCTACAGTGCACGGTATAAAACGCGCGGTATTCAAATATTACATATTTGAATTTAACCTATATATCAATCGCAATATAACTCAACAACTCACATACACCACAATTATTTTAATATCAAATCATTTTCCTTCTATAAAACATTTTACATCACCCTCCTATATATTTATAAATATATAAAGCACAGCAGCATTTCATATCTTTATTTCCAATATTATTTCCCTGACTTTTTCTAGAAACATCTGTCGCCAACAATTTCATATCCACCATAATATTTTTCATTCTTCTCCACCAAGAATTATTAAAATACAAACAAATGCGTAGAGAACAAAATTACGATCTAATAAATTGATATATAAATTCTAATGACCTTGTATATGCTTCAGTAACATACGATTCATTGTTTATATTTTTGTCTCTCTTTCTACAATTTATTTCAGCTGTTTTCTTCTGCTCTTGCACATTTTTTTTTTACACTCCATCCATCCAACACAACTACATAACATCAGCCAATAAAATATTGTAAACTACCAATGTAGTACAGCATAACCAGAAACGAAACGAGTTATATCTGAAAGCTCACAAAGTTATTAAAGTTATCATACTATATGAAGAAAAAAAATATTAAATAAGAAAAAATTAATGAAAGAAATAAATCTATATATAAGTAGAACTTAATCACCATAAAAACCAGTTAAATCACCTGCAGTTTCTCTTGACAATAAAACATTCAATATCACATGCACAAAACAAATCCAAACATAACCTTACTTTTTTTTTTTTTATTTTCAAATCAACTAATAAATTTACCTGTTATATATGACTATTCATTTTTCCCACATTTACACATGGAAATCCCAGCAAAATAAAAAACGAAAACGTTAAACAAAGGAAATAGCTCAATATCCTATTTAAATTTATATCCCTATTTTTTTTTTATTCATTTATTATCATCTTATTTTTTATTTTCTTTTAATATATGAATAAGCAACTTTGTGCATCCGATATCCAATATAACGGAGCTTACACAAGCTTTATATTTTTTTTTATACACTATTCTGTGTAATATCTGCTGGCATTGATATCCAATATTCCCATGGTAGATAACCTCTTGTTTATTTGCAATATCTCTTTCTGCACCCCCAGACGTTGCAATGGTTATTCTGTTGCCAATGTGAAATGAATTGTTGGCTCGTTTGCTCATCGATCCCCCAATATGTGTATATATTTTCTCTTTCTCTATAACCTCTACCACAACATAACCAACAAACTTCCTATTTTGTCCATATGATGTCAGCATTCAATGTGCATTTTCATAAGTAAATATATCACGTAATTGCATTGAATCATATCATATGAAATATCAAATGTTGTTTCACATTCAATAATATCCCATTTATAATTATTAAAATTAATCAAACATGTTGGTATATTTATTAATAATATGCAGAGGATGGAAAAAAAAATAATGATCATGATGATGATGGTGAAGATGGAAGAGCTGAGAAATATTTTTTTTTTTGTATAAAGAAAGATTATCATGTGAGAATAATTTTTTTTTTCATAATTGTACACATTATTTATAGCAGACAAAAAGGTGTTTGTTTATTATTGGAAATGTTTAGCTATATAAAACAAAATTAAATTGTAAATATATAGAAATAGCATCTATTGCATTATGATTATTCGAAATACCACATTGCCATTAATTTTGTCAACATTACTAATTAGTAATGTAGAATATTTGTTTTTTATTTCCCCATTTGTTTAATTTATTTTTCAATTTTTATTATTCATAAATTTGTTAAATGGATTTAAACTGTGAATTATTATTTTTTGTTTTTATATTAATGTTCGCTGAAGACAAATTAAATATTGTGTAATGTGTATTGTGTATTAATTATTTATTTATGCTGATGATGATTTTGTTTATCATTTTTTTCTTTTTCATTTCATTATTTATTTCTTTGCTTTGGGCTTAGTGATGTTTTAATAACCCATTGATTAATTAAATAAAAAATAACAAGCGACGATTAATCACACCAATTAATAAAAACACACTCGATTACAGATTTATTGTGTGTCTAATCAATTATGCTGTGTATATGGTGAATATGCTCAAATGTTATTTGTATTTGTATTTAATTTATTATTTTTTTTTTTGCTATTTTTTTTTGTTGGACGAAAAAGAATTTTTTTTTTATTTCTTCTTTAATCCATTAAGAATAATTATAGCGTGGACGTATCAATTAAATTATTGTATAATATATTTTCTACGTTCATCAATAGAATTAATTAAAAATAATTAGTTTGATATCATTATTAATATTTTTATTTTTTAAGTACTCGTGTCTTTTTTATTTCACTTTTTTTTTTTTTTAATTAAAGAGAGGATAATATTAATTAGATATCATTACAATATTACAATTTGATCATTGATTTTTGCTATTGTTAATTATAATGAAGAAAAATATAATAGTAAATAAATTATTATAAATTTAATGATGAACGTAGAAAATTAATTCGTGCGGAGTGAACAAACATAAAATTGATTTGACGGTGACATAAAAGCTCTTTGAAAAATGATGCAAATTCAATTGCTACAATTTTATCACTTAGGAATAAATGTTGCTAATCACTAGACGCTCATTAATATTATCACTTCGACAAGAGTAAAATACATAATATTATACCAATAATTATTTTTGTTTCATTTTTATTTTTTAATTAGCAAAGAGCTATTGTTTTCTTTTTTATTTCAAATGACCTTTTTTTGTATTACTCGGATTGATATTGTTTATTTAATTTTTATTTCCCACAAAGCGAAAATTGAAGTGGTAAAATTTTAATGAATTTTTGTATTTTTAATAATAATTGTTATCAGTTTTGTATACTGTGGTTTTGATGTCAGCTCATTCTGTTCAGATAATTCGACGTTAAACCAAACAAATTAATTTTCATTTTACCTATTCTTTTTTTTTTTTCATCAGTTTTCCAAAAGAATATTTATCCAGAATACAATTTTACTTATTATTTTTTCGAATACATTGTCTTTTTTTCTTATTCGTGGCACCGCTAATATCACAATTTAATTTCGAACTCCCTTTTTGTCGTTTTTTTTTTTTCATAATTTTTTTTTTTGTAACAAACGAATAAACTTTTTTGCTCCACTTTCACATCAAATCTTAATTTTTTTTTTCTCTCTAAATCTTAGTCCAAAAGTAAACTCGAAATCTACAGTCTTCATTCTTTCCAAAAAATTGTCACGTGAATTTCGCGTTATTCCACAATATTTTATCATTTTTATTTATTTATTTCGCCATTCAAATTGACTGACTGGTTCAACTTGTCAATTATCTGGTCAGAAATTGTGCCCCGGCCATTATTAATACAATATTACTCCCAACAATTCACGTTGCAACATTTGCGTAAAAATGCATGTACAATTGCGTGATGGTCGTTATGTAATAATACATTCTTAATAATAAATATAATTTTGTTGTTGTTTTTTTTTTTTAAATTCACATCGTACACAATTCAGTCATTCTGGATTAATTATAAACTTACATATCTAATTAGTACATTTAATTATGTCAAATTGAATTTATTTTTCATGTCACTTTGAGGTTCGAACAATTTAATCTTGCCCTGAATTATTTATTTTTGTATTCCATAATTGAATAAATATGATTTTTGCCATTTTATTTTGTTTATTTCATTTTTGGGAATACTTAACTATAGCATGACTAACTTGTAAGCGAAAAATCGGGAGAAATCATGATTATTATCATTTTTTTTTATGTTTTCGTTTTTAATTTTTGTTTTTTTTGCCTTAAATTATTTTTTTTTTTCGTTATTTACAGGTCCAAATATTTCTTTTTTATTTCATCTCAATGATATTTTAGCTCTACAATAGCTAGAACGGCTAAGAATTTGCACTTAATGCTACAGTAAAAATTTATTCATTTGAAAATCACAAGGAACACTGGAAAAAAATTAAAATTACAAACAAAATAATTTTAATACTCAAATTGAATTTGCATACCTGAATAAATCGATTAGTTAATTAATTAATTAACTATATACGATTGGATATCAAATGGAAAAATAAAAACTTAGCTTACATTTTTGTATACATATTTTTTTTTTGTTTTTTTTTTCTTTTCATTCTTATTCGGACAGAAATCGACATTTTTATATTTATTTATTATTCCCTTTAGAATACTGATGAGATATGTAATTAAACATACAACAAAAATACTTTCATAACCTCACGCTCAAAAATGACTAGAAAATTCCAAATGAAAAATTAGCAAATAAAAATTAATCCTAAACGAAAAAGTAAAAATAAAAAATTTTTTTTTCTATCGATTAATCATTTTTTTTTCCCAAAAAAAAAAAATAAACTAGGAAATTATTTATTGTCGTTACTGTCCGAATAAGCTTACACACAAGGAGGAATACACACACATATTTATTTCGAAGTATGAAAAAGTTTTTTTTTGTTTTTTGTTCTTCTCTCTACGTTTTTTTTCCTCTACTAATATTAATTAGTAATTAATTTTTTTTTTTGTGTTTGTTTCAGTATTACTAACACGCGAATACAAGAATAACTTCTAACGCGAATACAAATGCATAATAATTTACATATATACAACGCATAATCAAAAAATACAATACTAATCCATACATTATTATATGTCGTGTATATTGATTTTTGCTTTGTGAATAAAGCAAGAAATATTCGAATAATAAAGAAAATTATTTGCATTGTTTTTCAATAATAAAAACATTAATAAACAATTTTGTTTGATTTATATAATAAACTGCAATTTGAAAATATAAAAAACGATAAATTAATACAAAAAATCGCAGTCTTATACTCGAGAAATCAAATAAAAAAAAATTATTTCTCGAGTTAATTACAAAATATTCAATATTGAATCATATAAAGTCAACAACTTAATAAATCACCGCGAAAAAAAATTGTAATTTCATAAAATAAAATTAAATTCTAGACTGCATTATAATATATACTCGAATAAAAAATAAAATTTTCATTTGAAATAGAACAAAAAAATATTCTAACTCTATAATGCTGCGCATGATTCGCGTAATCATTTTGCCATTTTTTCCTTCTCTCATTCATTATTTATTTCATTTTTTAAATATATTTTGCTTTTGCTGTTTGAAATTGTTTATTTTTATCTTGTTTTGTTTCGAATGCATCATTAAATTTTATTATTTTCATTTATTCAATAATTGAAGTGGCAATAAATGAATAATATATTGAGAATAGAGAATAGATATAATGAATAAATGCGCCAAAAAATATTCAGCAAAAGGTTTTATGGAAATTGTTAAATTGATGATATAACTAGGTAACCGGTTTTGCGTTTAATGCCCAGCGAAGTTTAGCCTGTCATAATAAAATGATTGTTTTACTAGCATTAATGCGAGACATTCTGTAACGTATCACTTCTGATATAATTATTAAGTTGTATGGATCTCGGGCGATAGGACTGAATGATTTAAACTTTGATTATTATTCTGTTAATTAATTCTGTATCATCATAAAAGCTCTCTGCTTATAATAATAATTATATTATTTATGTTATATTCTGTAAATAATCGATGCATATATTATGTGAAAAAATATTGTTCATATTGAATGCGTGAATTATTCAGCGATTCAATTAAAAATTGTATAGGCCATTTCAGTCATTTTTTATTTATATAAAAATCTATTTGCACATATTTAAAAATTGTTTGTGTCTATTGTTTTATTTTGTTTAATTGGGTACGATCCAAACGCCCGAGATTTGGTGCGTGAAACACTGCTTGGCAAATGTATAACAATATTATAATATGATATGCAACATTTATAATCTAATCTTATTTCGGTATACTAATTGTCACTTTTATTTTTTTGCTGGGCATCCTGCTATTATTTTTCATTCTATTTAATTATTGTAAACTAAAATTAATTGATATTTTATCATTTGTCAATATGCAATATTTATGGATTGACATTGAAGAACAAGAAAATAATTGCTATGAAACATCGCTGCTTACCAATGTAATAACAGATAACGAAATTTAAAAAAAAAAAATAAATACAAAATTATAATATAAATGATGAATTAAAGAAAAATATTATTTTTTTATATTATTATGGGCATTGCTTTCCAGTTGATTGTTAATTCTAAAATTTTAAATTAAAAACAATTAACAAATCACAACAAGTTTACGACAAAAATGACAGTTGCGTAACTTTTTGTTTTTGTTTTTCCGGTACTATTTCATTTTTTTTTTTTTTTTTTTTTAAATATTGTTGTATGTAAATATATAATATAGCTTGTTATCTGTTTTTTCTTTATTCATTCCTTTGATTGTATGTGAGGTAAGGAGCCTGTTTATTCAGATTGTCACGATCACGAGTGAAAATCACAAATAAATAATAAAAAATCTATTGAATTATTATTTCTTTCAAATAAATATTAAAATCATCAGATTAATAAATATTTCATCGAAATAAAAATTAATAAATTTATAAAAATTCATCAGACATTTCACTCGATAAATCGTGCAATATTTTTTTATTTATTTCTTTTTTATGGAATCTATTGTCATCTGTAAAATATATTTATAATATAAAAAATCCTGAGTTGTACTGTGTGGTACTATGGCTATGGAATTGTATGGAGCGAGTCTGTGCTGATTAAATCCAATTGTTAGTACCATTGTTAGATCATTAATATTATTATTATCATAATTATTGACAAATTAATAATAGTATTATTGCACGTTTGTTTATCTTGTCAATAAAAGTGTACAGCGGTTAAAAAAAAAAAATTGTATTTGAGTTTAATATATTAATAAAAATTGAAAGCAAAGTAAATAATGAATTAATAATTTTTTAATTTAGTTTAATATAAAAAATGGAAAAAATCGGCACAGACTCACAGCCCCCTTAATATATACTGTTTAATTCAATCTGCTGCACTGTCTGCAATCACGGTATTTCGTTCAATAACTGTTTAATAATAAATATTATTACTCTGTTGAGCTGTCGATTGGCTGTATATTGCAATTAATGTGCACTCGGTGAAAAATATATTCATTCATTGTTGTGTTATTTTTTTTTTTTTAACTCTCTTTTCATTCATGGTTTTTTATGCCACGATTTATTTTTATTTATTTATTTATTTTTTCCTTCCAATTTGCACATTGCGCTTGCAATAATTATAAAGTAAATATAATTCTCTGTAAGAATATAATATTGTTGTAAATATCTGTAGTCTGTGTAACACTGTATAGCATCAAATGAAACAACAAGTTTTTTTTCTTTTCACTTTTCCTGCGCATTATTATTATTAGATTTTTTATTTTCTTTAACTATTTTGTGTTGAGTTTATCTGGCTGCGGAAATTATTATCAGTACGAGGTGGGATGGCTGCTCCACCTGCGGCATTTTTTTTTTTTTATTTAGTCACTTCT
>JAQQBS010001423.1:8911159-9005781 GCA_030347275.1 Microctonus aethiopoides | reverse complement strand
AAAAAAAAAAAAGAGAGAAAAAATTACAAACAGAAAAAGAAATAATATAAAAAGATGAATATAATTATTAAAAACATGATGCAATGGTGTACTGATACATGTGTGGATGCATATATATTATACATACATACACACGCATGTTGCGAATTATTACTCAAATGTAAACTGGATTTGTCTATAAAAAGCATATGCCGTTTGCTCAGCCAGTATAGACATTACATAACTCGAATGGCTATGGTGGCATGTCTTATAAGCTCAACAAAAAATAAAAAGTAAAAAAAAACGATCAACTCAGCAAAATAATACATTTACAACATCGACATAATATATTCTATATACACACATAAATATTATACATATATACATATATCACCTATCTATCTGCGTATCAATTTGCCAGTTGTCCATAAAAAGCAATAAAAAAATCATTTTTCGTCTTATCAACAATTAAATCCAATGACGTGATGAATACCAATTCAATAAAAAAAAAAAAAAAAAAAAAAAAAAAAAAAAAAAAAAAAAAAAAAAAAGAAAAAACAGAGAAACAAACTAAAGATTAAATACATTTCTATTTCTCTCTTACATCAATTAAATCAAGACATCCATATATTATAAAAATCTATCCATAAATATAAAACCTATACAATAATAACTAAAACTCTACATAAAAAATTAAAAATAAAACACACATAAAATATGAATATTAGGTATCATATATCCCCATCAAGGCTGTCAAGTGGTCAGTATGAAGACACTGAGCTTTGGCTTGAGTACTTTTGGAATTATTCATCTCGAGGTCAGGAGGCAATGCACATTACATGCACATAACCATTGGTTCTACATATATTGTCGCAAAGCAAAAAGACAGAGAGAGAGAAATACTGACATGTACACATATACATACAGAGCGATAAAGCAAAAAGACAGAGAGTGATACACAGAATGAGACATATGAAAACTGACAAAGAGGGAGGCAAAACGTGGTGGGTGGGGAAGGTGAATTGAAACGTAAGGGAGAGTGAGAGGGGGAGAGAAAAATTGAAATAAAATTATATATGAGGGGTATTGTAAGAATAAAAGAGAGGGAAGGTAAAAAGATGGTGGATTTCTAACCTTGAATAACTCCTTGAAGTACGGACTACAGGCAGATAATACAACCTTGTGTGCCTGGAGACGTCTTCCATCGCAGGCAAATGTAACATCCACAAAATCTTCATCATCACGCAATGCCTCAAATTGGCTGGTAATATTTGCCTGAAAGTTGTTCCACCGCAAGCAAAACTGCTGCTGGCTATCCGTCATTTCTCTCCTGCACTCCCACTCAAAACCCACCGGCTCTTGGTAATCGTCGTCGTCTTCGTCGTTGTTACTTGATGTTCCCGATATCTCACCCACTGTGTAGGAATATATATGTATATGTATATAATGTGTGTATTATTATTATATGTATATTGTACATATATTCTCTCTACCGTTTTCCGTTTTTTTTTTTTTTTTTTTGTATTTCTGTCGTGTCCACCTTCACACGTCTCAACGTAACCTACAATTACACATTCGTACCACCCCGCCGCGTAATTTTTTTTTCCTTAATAATATTACCGTAAGACTACAACTAAACTTATCTCTCTCATTACTGTAAAAATGTAAAATGTAAAAAGAGTGAATCGATGACTGAAGAGGAAACGTACGATATAAATAATGACAATCGATATTCAGACAGGCAATATGGCGATACTAAAATTCACTAGGATTATATGTATTATGAGTCAATTTTTTTCGCGAATAAAATGTTTGAGTTTTTATTTAATTTATTGCGAATTTTTATGTTGTTGTATAGGAGATTTTGGAAAATTAGATTGATAGTTTTCTTATTTTTTTTTATTGTTTAAAATTTTTAGTGATTTAGTCGATTTGCTATTTGTTTGGTTATGTCGTTCAAATAATTGCAAATATGAATTTGAATAAAAAGTATGCGCGCGCGCATTATCAATGGCTACTGTCACGGATATTTCCGGTCTTTTTGCGAATTTACAGTGTCGCAAACATACCCTCGAAAATTGCCAAATATGGATAATCACTGTATTTTTTGTTCTCTCTCTCTCTTTCTCTCCCTGTTTCCCTCATGAGTCTCATGCAAAATTAATGTGTTTTCATAACTACGTTCGCCCACCCAAAAAAAAAAATCAATCGTCGCAATCTGCACACACATACAAACACAAGCACAATAGTACAATGCATTATTTATGTGAATTTCCTCTTTATTCGACATTCGAAAAATTAAATTCCACTAATAGACCATTTTGAATATAAAAAAAACAAATTTTCATATTAAAAAATTATCTTCTCGCATAAAAAAATCTCATAACCTCAAACAAGCTCTTTAAATCCATAAATCTCAATTCATAATTAATACATTGTTAAATATTCTATAATTTCTCAATCAATCAATTTTAATAATTAAACAAATAAACAATTTATATACACTTGAAAAATTCAAATAATACCGCGAATATTTCTAACGTCCAATAGGTGGTGCCATCTTTCCACAAAATGGCGGCGGGCAACAGCCATCTTGTCTGCCTCGACGGTACTAATGAAGTTTCGTTACACCAGCATTTTATTCACACATCGCTTTGTCGTGTATTACATCAAAAAGACTACTGACACGTTCCTTCATTCTCTCTCTCTCGTCTCTCTACAAATATAATGGTTCCCAGTGTATACTATATTTAACTTAACAAATTTTCTTTCACTTGTTTTTTTCCCCTGTCCAATTCTCTCAATTCTATCTTTCGAGTCCAAGTGATTCGTGAGTGCTTGTCTCATTCTCTACAGCTCGTGTTCTCGTCATAATCACAAATTAATGAGACCAACAGGTTAACTTACACAATATTATTCGAATGTGCCGCGATGAAACGTTAAAGGAAAAGGACGAGAAATATATCCACATATATATAAATATATTAGTGCAAAAATTAAATACAGAGTGTGCAAGAAAGAGAGAGAGAAATTCGCAGGTGCTCAAATAAAAATGGCAGTTTTGTGACGTGCACGATAAGAAGGGTTGTCTTTGGCACCACATTGGACCAATGACAAATATTTAAATAATAAAAAAAAAATGTTTCACACTTGGATGCTTTTTTCGGTAAGCTATTTATCAAATAAAAAAAAAAGTTTAATATTCTATTTTTTTGCATGTCTAACAATCAACTTTAGATAATTCACATTGTGTCCATAAAATATTTTGTTGTGTTATGTATCATTGAATATATGTACATGTATATATACATTATTTTTTTCATGAATTCATAATTGAATATTTATTAATAGGAACAATCGTTCATCATGGCTTGTTAAAAATCAATTGAATCACATTGGATATTATGGAGCAATGTTATTTAACCTAATTTGACGAGCTGGGTAAAGCAAAGTCGATCGATATTTTGTTGTATTGGAATATGGAGAAAAAGTGTGACTCCTCTCTCTCTGCTCGTATAATTAATCATAACTTTTGTCATTGTAATTATTGGAAATATTTCATTCCTTTTATTTTATGCTAGCTTATTTATTTATTTATTTATTTTTTTTTTGTATTGTAAAATATCTTGAGATAATGAAAAGGAAAGACTTACGTTGCTGTTGAAGTATTGGTTGAATGAATTTTGAGAATGTTCCTTGGAATTTGTACCCACTATGGTTTGGTAGTTCTGTATTGTTTTTCTTCATCATCTGTATGTGGACGTCATTTAATTTTTAATGCAAAAACAAATGGAGAAAATTAATATTAAATATTTTTGTACTTTGTGTTTTTATTTTATAATGAAACCACGTGCGTGCGTGGTTTATATGCATGAAAAAAGTATTATTTGTCGATTTATTACAATGATAACCTTGACAAACTTGTCTCAGACAATATTTCCATGATTGCATCATTATTAGCAAGTGACTAAACTGTAAAGTGAACAATATATTTAATTTGTATTTATTTGTCATTGAAATATTGATGTTGAAATTAATTTTCTTTTATTTATATGAATAGTTTTTTATTTTATTTATTGAAATAAATCTTTTTTTTTTTTCGTTTTATAGCAAATACCTGGCATCTACCACTGGTGATCACAGTGGTTTCCCGAGTGGAATTCATAATTCGGATAACCCCAAATGTAAGTTGTAAAAAAGATATAAATTTTACTATCAAACAATTTTAAATTTAATTTTCCTAATAATTTTTGTATTCATTCAGCTTTAATAACAAAAAAGTTTCTCGTTTGTATTAACAATTTCTTCATGACAATCATCAACACACTACACATTATTTATAATAAAAAAAAAACAATACTCTGCTATAGATTTAAAAATATAAATTAAAAATCGTAAAGATTTTGAAGCTGTTTACCTCGACCTTAATATGAAGAATTTGAAAATAAATAAATAAAAATACAATCCACGTCTTCAAGTTATCACCTGCAGTCTCCGGATGTCACTTTCAGAAATCTAAAAAGAAATATATGAATGGCATCGTTATTATCATTAAGAGAAATGGAAATGAACATGAAGAAAAGGAAAAAGAAATATTTGATAAGGACTAAACAAAGTTGCGCACGAGAATCGATTCAACGAGTAACTCATGACTCTTGTTACTGCATAACACACCACGAATTGTAACAAAGGAAAATTTATGAGACTGTACCCAGCCATTTGAAAAATATTTACACTATTTTTCATACATGTGTTGGCAGGTGTGTGTGTTCGTAAGAGAAAAATTCGATAAACTTGTTTATGACCAGTTAAAAAAACTCGAGGCAATTTCTCGGTCTCTTATGATCGTAATATCTTTTAGATAACCAAAATAAATATGAATATGTTCCGTCATATTATATATTATACAAATATAATTTTTTTTTTATTATTTTTTTTTTTTGCGTAATACTTGCGAGTATAATTAGTGAATTTATTCACATGTTCATTGTGGATATTTTAAAAATAGGACGCGCTAATGTTTGTCGTTGTAGAAGGAGAATAAATAACAGACGTTTCTTTTTTATTTCTTTTTTTTTTTTTCAATAATGGCTACGTGACTTTTTGTTAAACTTGTCAATGCCAGAAGAATTTTAAAGCTTGAAAATAAAAAGCAGATGTTAGTTGATCTCTAGAGTTCAGTTAAATATAAATTCAATTTTATCGTTCATCGTTTTAACAAATTAATTATCACAAAATAATTCGTGTATTATTTTTTTTTTTTTATTTAAATACTTCATATTAGTGTGATAAATTGTAAAATGTGCAAAGGTCAACAATCGGACACTGACGTTCAGGTGATTTTTATTCTATATTTAAAATCATATCAAATTATATTTAAAAATAAGTAGAAAAAAAAATCTTCATCTACTTTATATTTCCGGAATTTATTTATTTAATTTTTTCTTTTTACTTTGATTAATTTTGCGCAGATGTAGTGTCAAGTTACACATGACAAAAATTTGTATTTTCATTTGCGAAAAGGCAAATGAAACGTATGTGGTGAGACAGCGTCGAGTAAAATACATTGCGAACTCGAAATAAATTATTTTAGAGCAGACAGATGAAGTGTGGTATACACATGTGCTTTGTGTATAGAGAATAGAGTGGAAATAAATATGCAGTTTTAAGGGATGACGAATGCATCAGGCATGACACATGCCTCAATAAGACAAAACTGATAAAATATTGCGGAAATAAAATTTACTGTATTGTATATGGCTTAAACTACATGTCAAATGCATCAGTATTTATTTATTGCTTCAAACTCCATTTACTTCGTATATATTAAAAATTAAAATAGAGAAAGAAAACGAATACGATCATAAAATTTGATGACTAAAATTTTTCTCATGAAAGATGCAGAAGCTAAATATAAACTTGGTCTTAAGGACAATAATAATATTTTGTGTAAAATATTATACATTCAAATAGGAAAGCCAAACTTATTATCATAATTTATTCCATGTACTTTCAATTTCTACAGCAATTGTAGATTGAAAAAAAAAGATTAAATAGGTATTTAAACCTATGACCCTTGGAGTAATATAATTATGTATACCTGACTCAATTCTCAAAGGTAAATTTATTTGAACATTGGAAAAATTATTTTATTTTTCGACAAATTCTCGAGTTAGTAAAATTTTTACAAATACACTTGGCACAACCAGTGTTTGAGTAACAGCGAAAGTGAAAAGTTCACAGTGCACAGTGGAATTATTTAGTCCAAAATATTCTACGAAAATAATTATTTGTTAATTTAATTACGAATTTTTTTCTGAATAGAAAAAAAAATAATGTTCGAGGTGAAATAATAATTTATTTTTTTACCTATATTAGAATATAAATATAAAGATATTAATTATTTATTTAATTTAATCAATTGCGAATAATATTTGTAAGAAAAAAAAAATTGTGATAAAATTTTAGTTTATATTTTTCCTCTTCAAGGATTTAAATATAAAAATAATTTTTAAAGTGTCATTCAACTGTAACGTGTGTTGATTTAAAATGTAAAATACAACGTGAGAAGAATTATTATACACACGTGCTTCTGAATCGGTCTGTTAATAGGACAAATTTAAATATAAGATGAAAAGAATTATTTATATATTGAATTATCAGTTATGTAATTCATATATAATCAATCTTGAACTCTTTTACTCGTTTCTCCACTCTCGTTTTCTTCTTATACATTATGTATACACATATATTATATACCAATATATGTATATATTTATATATGTTACAACTCGATTGACCACTTGTCGTACTGTAAATTTAATTTAATGCCACTCAACTTCATTCATTCAATTCAACGATTCACTTATCTACTACTTGTACGCGGTAGTAATTCATTGACGTTGACAAATTTAAAGGGCATTTAAACAACATTGTCACACGCAATTTAGTCAATATCTATAATGTAAAATGATAAGAAATCTTTTAGAAAATCTGTGGAATTTATCAAGAAAATTCCACTAATTTAAATAAAAATAAAAATGATTATTTTTTTCTTAATTAAGAAATTGTAGTAACGCGAGAGAGAATAGAAAATTTATATTTAGCAAGTGTTACGTACCATTACAAGCTCATAAGATATCGGACTATTTTGACTAAATTTATCTACCAATTTTAGAATTAAACCCACTAAAATAATCCAATTAATTTAATTTTATCACTCATCAATTAACAAAATTTAATTTTAGATTTTCGAGTTTAATAAAATAGCATCTATTATTTTTTAATTAATTATTTTGAGTAACGTGTTGTTAATTATTGTTTCTTTAATTTCAGAAAGGTGAGGCGATCTCACTCGTCGCCAAATCGTTCAAGCTGGCCGACGTGGAGGATGTGGGTCCAAAGCGGACCGAAACAACCGCCCGGCGTTCAGCCGCCTCCTTGAGACTATCTTCAACAACAAGGGCGACTCTACAATCCTTGAAAGCACCGCGTATCAGGACAGCGACCTCCGCTAGCACCCGAGACGCTGAGACCATCACAGGTTAGTAGAAAAAATTAAAAAAAAAATATTAAAAAAAAAAAAGAAAACAAACTATAACAAACTAAAACACTTTCAACTAATTTTATTTCCATGCAATTAATATTCTATCACTTCTTACCAATTTTTTTCTGTTGATTGATTTTAATATTTATTTTATTTTGTTTATGCGTTGATGAAAGAAGCAAGAAAAATATTTTTTCCAAACGTATTTTGATCACTGAGTTTTATAATAAATTCAGCTGAACGTCAGAAGAGAAACTGTCTCTGGCGAATGGAATACCGTGGGCTTTATAAGCATGTTCAACTCATACTCGTGTATTTTACCTGAATGTGTGTATATATCCCTCATGGTGTTTCCCATTGGTCCGTGCCAAATGATGATTACCTCGGCGGCCCCGGATAATGCGACTACGCCACGTATTCTCATCATCATAAAGTCTTGATGATGATGATCGTCATCATCATCATCATCATCTTGAAATATTTCTAGAGTAAATTATGGGCAATCATGGTGATTATCATCCGCTGCCTCATCATCATCATCATTATAATCATCATCATCATCTTGTCTAAACGACGTTGCAATATATTATTGCGTGGAGATAGCAGAGAAAAAAGAATATAATAAAAAAAATATGAGAGAAATAAAATACGAATGAGCGAAGAGATATAAAATGAAAAATATAAAAAATTATCCTGGATACAATTGAGATCGCTGAGGATCAACATCAACTATTGAACTGGCGTTAATCCAAACGTCGTATCTATTTTCTACCTTCCAACTCATCTGAGAGAACCACACACACTCTCTGTGGTTTATTCTTTATTTCTTTTCTTTTCTTTCTTCACCGCAAAAAGCCCCAGGGAATAATACACAGTCGTCCGGCAATCGCTGTTGAATGTCTTTCCTCTTGTGAATTGAAAAATAAAGGAAGAAATTATAATAGGATTGAGAGAAATTATAAAACGTTTGGGTTTGTCGTCCAGTTAATTAGTCGTGGAAAATTAATTGCTTGAATATAAAATAAGAATAATTGTGATATTATTTAGATATATTATTTGCTTTTAATTGTAGGATTTTAGTGTTTAATGTCGAATTTTATTTTTTGTTTATTCGTTTTTCTTTTTTTATTGATTTATGAATTTGAGATGACTGCTAATTTTATTTCAAAGTAGGACAATTGAAGTGAGAAGATTTAGATGTACATTTGTACTTTATTATTAAACCTAGGTTGTATTTAGGTTTATGTGTATATAGAAGAAAAGATAAAAGTAACTCAGTCACGATATTATGCAATCAGTGAGGTAATTGTGCCGTGATCAATTGAAGATTGCATGAAGATCGATGAACTTGAAATATTTTCATCGGGTTAAAATTAAATGGAATACAATTATAAATTTTAACAGTCAATGAAAAATAGAAAATTATTTTATATACACGAATTAAATTCATTTGTGAATGAAGAATAAGGAAGTGTAAGGAGGAGAAATGTTGATGAAATGTTTGCTGGGACAATTGTCGACCTGAAAAAACCAAGAGGTCCTGCAAGACTTAAAAAAATTCTTGAAAAAAAAAATGCTATACTCAATAAATGGAAAGATGGTAAAATCAATGTTTAACCTCACTTTATTCATTAATTGAATATTCAGTTAGATAAATGAAAATTTGCAGATTAATAAATTTTAATTACTTGTATATATCAAAAATTCACTTTTTTATTCATTTTTATTGTAAAAAGTTTGCTAGATTATCGACATATGATTTAAATTAGATGAGGAATAATTCCGTTGATGGCGCACAGGTGGCAGCGTCGACATTCCTTACGAATTCGACTTTAATTATTTATTTATAACTAAATTTTTCTAATTTTAAATCGTTATTTATATTTTTATCTATTAAAACTCTCATTATTCATATATATAGATTATTTTTTACAATGAAAAAATAGTAAACTCAATTTCATACCAGAAGTACACACAATAATTGCGCGATGAATATACATTCAATCAATAGAAATTGCATTTACATTCACTCATGAATTATAAATTATATTAGGATAATAATCTTCACTTTATTTCCGAGGCAAACGAACCGTATTTGTATTCATTTTTTTCTTCCTCTTTTAATTTTTTTTTATTCATCTAAATCGCAATTCTAACCTTGACATTCTTGAATTTTGAGGTTAACGAACAATCTCATTGGCCATTTAGAATATTTCTAAAGCACTATTCAACACTGATTCATCACTCATAACATCAAATTAAATATTTTTACAAGAAATCTATTTGCAATATATATAAATTATTTTATTTAATATTATTTCGCGTCATAATAAATTATAGGGAATTCCATAATGATCAATAATATACAAGGCACCATCAGTAGACTTTTAGCATCAAGTTACATAATTGAAATACACCTGATTGACCTGGAACCTGACCCCTGTACGGTACATTACCACTATCATATTTTGTTCCAATTTAAACACCATATTACAATGTTATATATGATATTCATCAATTTAATTTTATTACCATAATCTATTTATTTTTTTTTACTCTGTATTAAATAGTTACACAAGATTGTGCGTGAGATCTCAAGATATAGAACGTAAACAAGTTCTCACAGAGTCTTTTTTATATTAATTATATTTTATATACACACATATATATAATTATATTTGTGTATAAAGCTTTTAATTTAATTACTGGATGCTGTACTATTGTTTTAGAGGTGTGCAGCGGAGGGGAGCTACCAGAGGTGGAAATAATCAGCTTGCTTGAGGAACAGATACCAAGATACCGTCTTCGTGCCGACACCCTCACGCAATTCCAAGGTAAAAAATATATAAAAATTATTAATCCATTTAATTGTCATTTTTATTAATGAAATTAATTTTATTTCAACTTCTTCACAGCATTGGCGTATGATTTTTTCTATTTTTAATAACACCAAAGAGTTCATTTCATCAATACACTCTTCAAGAATATTTTGTCAATGTTAAAAATAACTTGACAATTTTTTTGTTTACTTTGGGATTTTTTAATGTTTTCTTTTTTAATTTATTTTTATTTATATTTTTCAATGTATTTTCACTCACTACCGTTGCACTGTGACAATGTCAATGACCTTCTTCCTTGATGTGACTAATAGTGGCAGACAGACGTCGTGCTGAAAGCCCTCAACGTTAAAATGTCATATTATCCATCTCAAATTTATATATGATATGATGAAGCTCCAATAGCCACACCTTTAAGTGTATCATCCAAGGCCACACCTTGAACTCTCTTGTGCTTGTCTTCGTCGCATTTAATTTGATACCGAAAAATATATCTGGCTTCACCTTTCCATCAAACAAATTAATCGATAATTAAAATGTTTTTTTTTTTCTTTTATTTTCATATTTTATATCTTTATATTTATTCTTTTATTATTCTTCAGGTTACGAGAACGCCGACTGGTTTGTCCCGTCACCAGCGCTAAGACCTGAAGACGTTGACCTTAAATTATCACCGGATCAAATCCGCGAGACACTTAACTACTTCAGTAAGTCAAAAATATAATTAATCAACAATAAATTTTCATTTATACCTAAATTAATATTTATTTTATTATTTTTTAACAACAATGCAAAGAGGCTAAAAATGATTTATTATCGTAGAATTGTTCTAAAATAGTGAAGAAGGGTAAAATGAGAATGAATAGATAGTGAGAATAAAAAAGAGTGGAATATTTCAAGTGTATTTTACCATATAAATGGCTTTAAGATTATCTGATAATTATTTTTTTTTTCTGCCATGGATGGTTGAATTTACACATGTGTTTCTGTTCTCTTCATTCATCTTCTTCATTCTCGCTTATTGAAAATTCCATTATCATTCTCTTCCTATTAAATATTGTTCATACTCCAGTGAGAAAGAAAAAAAAAATCCCGACTTTCCAAACATTTTTATTTATTATTCATAAATAAAAATCATGCGATGCGCGAATACCGCGCAATTTTTTGTCTCTCTACACATAATATATATAAGTATATGTATAAACCATGTAAACAGTGCTAAAAACATATGTATCATCAGTTTTTTTTTTATTTATCCACATGGATAATAGATGAGCAATCGTCACGTTAGTGCTGTTAATCGTGTTAATGCTCGCCATTATTTTTATTCAACATCTATTAAAATAACTGAAATAATTAGCTTGCCTTATTAGTGCAAAATTGCGTATTCTATTGGCATTACTGGAGCAAGTGAAATGCAAATTAAAATGCATATACATTTTATATTTTTATTATTTAAAAAAAACAATTGATAATAAAAATAATTTGATTTCTTTTTCAATCAATTTATATATTCTAACAAAATAATTAATTACACGATTGTGATCAGTGAAATTATTATTATTTCTCCATATTGTTATCAAATGATAAAACAATCTGAGAGTGATGTTGATTGATAAAACGCTTTCACGTAAATATAGAACGTTGTATCGAATCATTGACGATAAATTGCATTTATTTTCAATGTTTCTATTTATTTATTTATTTATCTATAAGTTTATGAAGTTTATCACCGGTGGCATTAACCGTTATTACAATTCTTTATTAATTTTTCCGATATATATTTTTATGTATATCTGGCTGTGTGATTATAGTATATACATAAAGATTTATATGAAAATGCAATAAATAATGAAAGAATAAAAAGACGAAACTGATTCAATGAGACTTTGCCAGTCTATTTGTTAATTGGCACGAAGAATAGAAGTTTCTTGTATCTAAGTCTGTGTACCATTCACTTCTACTTCCTCAATGCGTTCAAAAGTCTTCCTATATTTTTATTATTCATTTTTCCACTTCTTTTATTCTCTCACAAAGCTCAATATTAAATTTATTACAATCAGTAATTTATATTTGTATTTATCTTTGTTTATTGCATTGTATTGCAATTTAATTTTATAACGGTTCTATGACCCTTTTATAGACATTAAAATTAACTATTATATCTTTAATACATTTTCAACCGTGCTCTGCAATTAAATTTTAATTATAAAAATAAACAACATTGAAAATATCATGGTGTATTGTTGCAATACTTTTATACAAATAAATGTACAAAAGTCTCCACACGATGGTGAATTTTAATTTAATCTTATTAAGACTTACAATCTCACCATTGTGTAATGCTAAATTTGCGAATATAATTCTGTAATCATCAGTTGGAAAAAGATTAAAATGAAGGGAAAAAAAATTATATGTGTATATAAAAATTCTATGAGAAATATCTCATGGATTTCGCATGATTGTTTAATATTACACGTTATTTCATGTGTGTATGGCGACAATTTCACGCGTGTCAGAATGACAGTTATGGTAAAAAAAAAAAAAAAAATAAATAAATAAATAAAATAATTCTCTGTCATCGAAAGCTAACACGAGATTTTAATTAAGTCGTGCGAGTCCCCATGAAACTACCAATTAAATAATTAAATAAATCTTTTGTTTCCATATCAAGATTAAATCACAAAATTATATTAAAATTTTTTTTTCCTTTTAATATTAATTTGTAATGGAGGAAAATTATGCTGTAGATTTGCGATCAATTTTTCGAGCTGATTAATTATTTATATTTCCTTATATGTAAATAATTCTTTAATTTTATTTATTAATATACAATTTCTTATCAATGACAATGCAACATATCTGTGATATTTTCTTTTTTTTTTTTTTAAGGTCAAATTCTCTTTAAATAAATATAAATTAAATTTCTATAAATATTCCTTTAGTTCAATTTACTTTCGTGACATGTATAGAATGGGTTAATAGTCCAGGATTAATTATATTGTATGCGGTTGTGTATGTATGTAGATGAATGTTATTCAAATGGAATTGTAAATTGATATAGGGAAAGTGCGATAAAAGACAAAAGAAATTGAAAAAATAATAGAGCACAGCTCCAAGTATGTTTATGCAAAATCTTTTTTATATCTATTATCTTTATACTGTGTGTGTGTAAACGGATATCGAGTAAAGAGAGATTGTGTCTTCATCAAAAAGGCAAACGAAGAGGATATATGTTGAGCCGGATGAATAGAGTTTCACTGTTTCCTTAACATATTGCATCTGATAAATAAGCGAGAATTTATTTAACAACCATAACAAAATTCTCACTTTTCTTTTTCTCTCTTTTGTTCCTTTTTTTTTTTTTGTCACCATAAATTTCATTTGATGGCTGCACTTGTTGATGAACATACATTTTTCATCAAGCCTGAGAATATTCACGTGTGTGATTGACAAAAACAAATGGAGTAATTGTTTAAAATAAAAATTATTTCTCACGATCGTAATTATAAGAAATTTATTCAAGTAAATTTTTTTCTTCTATTTTGGGCGGTTAAATGTAAATTATTTATATGGAAGAGTCGATTTGTCCTGGGTGTATTTAAAGTTTGAAAGTATAATGTCGATGAAGTCGTGTGCGCATACTCGAATTTAATTGTCTGTATATTTTTCCCCAGTGTTGTTGTCTCTTTCACTCCAAGTTATTTCGTTTCATTTGGTTGGTTCAGTCGGTTTGGAGTAGGCTATGTTACTTGGCAGTGGGTAGTGGACTACGGACTTTTGTCGGTGCTCTCCGACATTCAGTCATGCTCATTCAGTGCTTCGAGTCACTCCATTCAGTTGACACGTGTTTTTTTCTTTTTTAAATTTATAATAAATTTATTTACATCACTGTTTGTGTATTTATATAAAATATTTATAAAATGAAAATTATATTCAATAATTTTTATATCAAGACTTGACCTAGACAGTGAGTAAATATTGTCACGATAATAAATATTTCATTGTGAAATATAAGAAAAATATTATTTCTACTTTGAGTGTAATGAAAAAATAGTGATAAAAAATTTTATTGTTGAATCGTTTTGATTTTTTATTTATTCAGTTGAGAAAGTATATATATATTTAATTATTTTTTATTTTTATTGATCGCAGTGTTTTGAAAGTGAAAATTCATTTTTAGTTGTTGGGCAAAAATATTTATATTTATTTATTTTTGTTTTCTTCATTGACATGCGGTGATTTTATCAGTTCAAGGACCAGTTTGTTACGGCCCTGAAAGTAAATTCTTGAGACTTAACATTCCAGCATCCGGCGTGGCAAAAATCTTGATTGTTACTGGTTTTATTTATTATTTTATTTCAGTCGAATTTTCCAAACACGTAGGATAAATTATTTTATTTTTTATTGTATAATCCAGTTTTAATAATTAGTATCAACAGATTAAATTGTAAGACTAGTGTTTGATTGTTTGTGAAATTTCGTTAGACACTCAGTACATTCCAACGCGTGTGAATAATATATAAATGAATCATCAGATTCTTAACCTCAGCCAGTCGTGTTTGGAATTTATTTTCTAAGGTTCTACCATTCGCAAACAATTCTTCTTCGTCTATACTTCATTCACTCACACTCAAATTCTCCAAAATAACTTCTTAAAAAAAAAAAATTAGTTGAATTTAAATTTATTTTAATTTTTATTTCAATGTATATTTAATCAGAAATTAATTCTAAGCAGTTGGTTAAATTGTCGCAACGCTTATTTAATGTCTCGGATGATTGTGATGAAATATTAAAATAAAAAACGAATAAAACAGAAGATATATTGCTGTGATAAAAAAATAAATTGTAAAAAATATTTTGTGTCAAGATAAATGAATAATAAAAATATATTTTATTTGAAATATATCGTGGCTCTTCAAACGTCATGCATTATCAGCCTTATGTAAGGTTCTCTACGAACCGTGTACATATTTGTTTCATTATTATATCCGTGCGATTCCTGTAATACAGCACACGTCTTCATACATTAGACCGGTTGAATTACTAGTTACCATATAACCACCGACCGTTAATCCAATATGTGGCCACATGTCAATGACTCTAGGGTCCAATCTCCCTTCACCATTAAACAGTCATCTAGGAAAAAAAATTATTCATTCCATTTATTCCATTAATTTAGTTTCTAAATAAAAAAAAACATTTCATAAATTTTAAATCTTTGATAGAAATTAAATAAATTTATTTAATTGTTTTTTTTTTCTTCACTTTATGCTGTTTACCCGGAAAGGGAATTTTCATATCGTGTTGCAGTGTTATAAATCCGTAGAATATAACCAACGACCTAATTGGCATGAATAAGAAAATAAACTAGAGTATGTATACATTTATAATCGGTGTAGTTATTTGCTCCAATTATTTTTCTAAACATATAAAATAGTGATGTATCAAATTGAATTCAATTATTAATTTTGTAATTAATTTAAATTATTCGATTAGCTATTTAATTGATATTTCACTGGTAGTTGTTGGTAATAATGAAGATATAAAATATATAAATGAAAATAATTGTGTCAAATATGTGATCAATTTTTATAAGTTGGTTCGTAAGTTTTGTCACAAGTTTATAATTATGCTATCATATTTTTTTTTATTTCTTTATGACTATATATTATTATTATTATATTTTTTCTTCATTTATTGACGTTATGGATAAGTTATAATATGCTAAGTTCATAAATCGTGTGCAGGTATAACGACAGTTTATTTAGTATTTCAGTCAATGTAGTGGCCTTGGTGTGAATGTCACTGTGCACTCTCTAATTATATTGTTCATGAAACTCAACGTGATAATGGTTGTTTTCGAATATTGGAATTCAAGCTTGGATTTTTATTCTGTTAGTTATTTTTTTGTTGGTTCCAATTTGAAGATTTAAATTTAGAACACGTCGTATTTTAAAATAGTTTCGTTCGATTGAGGGTGCTCAATTTGTTGGACAGATTTATTTTTTTCCATCCAGCTATTAAATATATTTTTTATTAGTTTTATATAATTAAATATACAATTTTATTTGTTTAATTATACATATAATTTCGTTTTTAGTTCCGACTTTACTGCCGGAAATGTCAATCCAACTGTGTTTGTAATCAATCGCAATTATTCTCATCATCAGATCACAAAAAAACGATAGGATAAAGTGGAATAAATTTAAAAAAAAAAAAAAAAGTGAAAGGGTTGTCCAACCAATTTCTTTCTATTATTATTTATTTTTTTATCTATCCATTGTCCGATCCATCCCAATGACTCCAGAGTATTCATTTGATAGATGACACACAAGATAACTTGAAGCCTGAAATAATTCTTTTCCACTTGAATATTTTTTTTCTTTTCACTGAGCCAGGAAATTAATCAGAATTATTTGCTAATAAACTGATGTAATTTAATCCAATCGATTTATACCATTTAATTCTATCTATATCCAGTTTAATAGTACATTAAAAATCCAAATAAAATTATATAACATTATCAATTATGAATTTCTTATTATTTCCTTAAAATAATTTAGTAATATTCAAGAATAACTACAAATAATTTAAAATATTATTTCGATATCTATTTAAGTGGTATATAATTTTTTATTTATATTACATTATCGATTTTCATTTTCTTATTATTATATACATGTATATGTGTATATCCAAAGAATGAGCACATTATAATGTCGTCAAGGTAATATAAAGGAAATGATAATTTATAGTGTAGCTAAATAATAATCGTGTTGCAGTTGGTGCATATGATAAAATAAAAATAGTTTCGTGTTGCAGGTTATTAGACACAGAGAAGGACATTAGAAAAATTTCATTTATTTATTTATTTATTGTTAATTTGTATAACAATATAATAATGATGATGATAGAGTTGATTGTCCTCGCACGACAATTATGATAGACTTCACGTTATATTTTTGATTATCACTGTACGTGCATTGCAGTAAATCGTGTCGATTAAATATACCGTTATGTATTGTTTTTTTATTTTCTTGCTTCATTGGCTCAATCATTTTCTTTTCGCCTGCAGTCTCTTCAATCAATTCTTGTTGCAAATTCCCCGCGATGAATGTATCAAAGTCGAGGAAGCCAAGCAATCGGTTGAATAATTTTCACCGATAAATTTGTGTATGCAAAATATCAGGTTATGGATTTATATTTAAAATTAATTGTCTGACCTTTTCCATTTACAATCTGAGTTCATCTTATTCCCAGACCCTCATCTAGAGAAGTGAAAGCATTATTGGAACGTGAAGTTGGATTTGTTGGAATAATTTATTGAAGTTAAAATGTATAAATATAAAAAATCAAAACGATTAAATGGTAAATTTTTCTTTTTCTGGTGGTTAAAAAAAATTATGATTGGTTTCAGCTTTGAAAGTGATTTATTTAAATGAAGAAATAAATTCAACGAGTGATTACGAAGGATTATAAATGAGTGTCCAAGACGTTTAGAAAAAATGTAGTGTGTTGAAAAAAATAAGTTTCATCCTGTCTGGCAATCCAGTAGGAAGATTTATATTTCTCTTGCTGTTTTCATTGGACTATTGAATAAAAGAAAGCGAAGACTGTGTTGAATATTTAATAAAAAAATCATCCAAGCCAAGGATTTTAGCGATGACATGAGCAGAACAAATGCTGAAAGATCATTATCAGCTTCTGGTTCCAAAGCTGGAGCCTCGTCATCATCATCAAGCTCAACAATAGCACTTGGTGATTCAATATTTAATTCTCTAGCATTGGATGTATCTCTTGTTGGATTATCAATTAATAATAATGGAACATCAGCAACATCACCTGGACAAAAATCCAGTAGGAATAAAAATATTTGGGAGATGCCTGATGATGAAGAAACAAGATGTGATGATGACGATGATGAATTGTGGGAGGACATTGGGGTCATTGAGTACCTTGATAAAAAACTTGGTACACCAGATGAAAGCACAGAAGAAGAGAGAGTTGAAGCATTGAAAGAAGTACTTCAAGACACTGACATTCATGAAGGCGATGGAGATTTATCAGATTTCCTCTTTCATGTTGCACGTACCAAACATGGAAAGATTTACATCAGGGTCATCAGGACACTGCTGCTCAATCGAGGTATATAAATTCATAGCGGAATATTATTTTATAAAGAAAATTAAGTTGTTCAGATGAATTATAAAAATGTTTAGTCATTTTATTTCTTTATAATTGAAAGTCACACACTTATTCAAATGATTAATGGATAAATAATGTGAATACAGAGATAGATATCGCGATGATATTTAGCGGATGTACTCTATTCATTATTGCCATTTATTGATGTAGTTGAGATTAACATTTGTTATTGGTGGATGAGAATAAAGAAAAAAAATTATTCTCTCTTTTACGACTCGTTTATAAGCTTCATTTATACATGTATATTTACGTATGTATAATTGTATCTTGATAATCTTGAGATAAGATCAATTTCTCAATGATAAAATGTCGTCAATTAAATGTTATCTTTTAATTAGAGTATTGATATAAAATATTCTTTGAATTATTTGTCGGCTAATTTGAAGGGTTGAGATTACATTATTTATTTCTCTATTTTGTTATTTTTTTATATCAATATCACAATATCAATAATCATATATGATCTATTGTGATTTAGACAATGGATAAATTTTAGTATTTAATTAAAAAAATTTTATTTGAATTAATTTAAAATAAATTATAGAAATTATTTGTAAAATTAAATTTTTAAATAAGTGTTCGTAATCCCTATAGTAAAAAATTTATATATTATCATAATTTATTGTAGCTTTAATTATATCTGATGTTAATTTTTCTTCGTGACCTTACACGATTTTTGTGGAAAGTTGTGTATTTTATTTTACGAATAATTTCACCACTCGCACATCGCGTGACAAATATCGTGACCTCAAATACTGTATATAAAACTCAATTCTGTCTAGGACTTTTACTCTCATTACAAACTAGACATTCAACTACCACAATTTATACTATTCAATTTCTGATGGTTCAACTTAATCATAGAAATAAAAATAAAATATTATTATTCATTCACAATAAGGTAGCACAAAATAAATTGACAAGCTTACATCCCAAGGCAATAAACGACCTCACTCATGAATTATTATTCGCCTGTCGTGACTCGATCTCTCTCTCCAGGTTTACCTGCTATGAATAAATGCATTTAATTCTTGCAATTTTCACGGCTTCCAGGCATATGGTTACGGTGCACTCTCCTTTGCAAACCATCTCTTCCTGAGTATATACTACATAAATTTTTTTTTTTCTTATTTATTTATTTATTTATTTATTTTTTTATCATCTGTAAAATATACCTGCCATTTAGCTACCTACCAATTACTTGTTACCTGACATGAATGCCTTGTAAAATTCGAAAACTTCCTCATGTCAAATTAAAATTGAAAAAAAAAAATTAAAATTAAATATGAAACGAAGAAAAAAAAATATTATACTTTGTTTATTATTTAATTTTTATGTTATAATTTTTTTTTGATATTTTTTACAATATTGTTATTCACTTGATTGATTAATTAATTAATTAATTAAATTATTTATTCATACTATCGCAGTTTAAATCATTGATAGAATTATAGAGGAAATTATAAAATGAAAAACTCCACACCCAGATTTTATTTTTTTCTTCTTTCTAAAATCAGTACAATATTTCTTTATTCTTATCACTTTCAAATCGCGCGCACATATATTTGTATTTGCGCGCGCAATTGTCCATATTCCATTATTTCAAATTTCCAGTATGAGTTTCACTATCGTTTCACATTGTCCATGACGTATTTCAATATGGCGTCGCGACTTGTTCTAATAACACAATACATACGTAAAAGGATTGACGTAAGGTCTTGTGATTTTCGTTTAGTAATACAAAATGATAATATAAAAAATACATATCAGTAATCAGCTGATAAATATCACGTATAGATGGACGTTTTAATAATAATAAATAACACAAATATTAAGTGTTTTTTTTATATTTATATCTGAGATTACAAGTGTCAAGTGGTCGAACACACACGAATTAAATTATTATAAATATATAAAAATTAATTTAAAAAATTGACAATGATTTTAAAATATATTTTACAATTAATTTATTCAAGAAAAATTATTTATGATTTCGGTGTTTTTGACAGCGAATAATTTTATCGTCCTGACGACAATTTTTATGGTAAATAATTTAATATAAATTTTATAGGTTATGCATGTATATATATAGATATATATATATTTAATATTTTTAGAACAGAGTTAAAAATTTATTTATTCGTATCAAAGTCCACAATTTTGCATTTAATTATTTACAATTATTTATTTTATATTTTTATAATTCTTTTTCAAGGCCGTCATTCTGCGAATTTTCCTCACCGGTAAAAAAATGTGAATGAAAAGATAATAAAATCACACAATATGAACTTGGATTATTATATATATATTGAGCCTCTTGCTATTGATGATGCAATCGTGCCCTTTCACTTGATGAAACACTCTACTCTGCATTTTTTTTCTCACTTCCACAAATTACTATTTAATTACACGTCAACATTGGAGACATAATTTTTACTCATTTGTCGAAAATTTTGACGTTAAATTACACATAAACATCAAATTTTGACGTTGTATAATTCATTGTCAATGTAAATATTACATAAATATATTTAATTTGATAATTTATTTATTTATACTACAGTCAAAATGTATAATACAATTATCTTACATACATTTTGTTACTTTCTTTGTTTTATAATCGATCGGCTACTCGGTCTGACGTCATTCTCATCGTTTTATATATGTTAAAATAATTAATTTATTTTTTATTATTTCATTGTTCATATTCATACAAACGTTATTCGTGTGTATGTGTAAAAAAAAAAATAAATAAATGAATAGCGAATTGTATTTATAAATCTATGCATAGATTTATTTCTATTCTTTATAATATTCATAAATTTCATTACTTTTAAATATTACGAGCAAATGAATGTATTGGAATATAACACATAGTGTTATCGTTATGTGAATAATATTTTCTTTTGTATTAAATATTTATTCATAAATTATATTTAGTGAATTTCCAGTAGGAATTATTTTCAGGTTAATATTACAATGAATGAACTGTAATTGTGACATTATTTTTAGACCATTAACTTTCTGGAAATTTTCTTAATTACATACTATTAAATGGCAATATAGAATATAGATGTATATTGTCCGGATTTATAAATACAATTCTCTATTATAATTCTATGAGACATTAATGAAAAAGGTTGACCCAGGTAAATGGTCCCTTAGGCTATTTCAAAAATTTGTTGGCCAAACACCTCAGTATATTTTCGAACGTGCACATGATCACTTAGAAATATTTCTAACCTCTGTTATCAAGTCAATATTCAATTTTATATCTATTTTTCATATTGTTTTTTTTTCGGTGTTAAATATTTAAAATTATGATAAAGATAGTGAATTAAATTAATCAATTCCTTCGATATTTTTGTTTATTAAATTACATAAAAGAATAGTGAATTAAATATATTAGATGTCGAAAAATTGTGATAATAGTTCTTGGTGGCGCTTTGGGTCCTCGTGGGGCCGAGGCAAAACTGCTTTGGATCTGGATTCAGCGAAGGAGAAATTGGCAAATATTACCGACGAATCATCGGAGGCTGGTACATCAAATTGTGATTCTGCCAACACGTCGATAAATCATGAAGATCCATATGAATATGATGATGATATACCAGAATTATTGGGACAATTGGGCGATATT
Source organism: Microctonus aethiopoides (assembly GCA_030347275.1). Taxonomy (NCBI): domain Eukaryota; kingdom Metazoa; phylum Arthropoda; class Insecta; order Hymenoptera; family Braconidae; genus Microctonus; species Microctonus aethiopoides. The sequence goes on along the minus strand of JAQQBS010001423.1, from coordinate 8,983,571 downwards.
GAGCATATTTATAATGGTTCAAGTGCTGGATTTTCAAATGAAGAACAGATGTCATCAGACTCTTCGCCCACTAGGGTGACGCCCTGCTGGAGCTGCAATGGATGTACCACCAGTAATTCACCATTATTTCTTCTTGATTCACCCGCGGAGGCGCCTTTCACATGCAACTCGTGTCAGTAACATAATAAATATCACAAATGAATGTATATTTATACACACATATAATGCTTTCAAAATTTAATTTATTTCTTTTAAATTATTAATGAAAAAATTGCACTTGATTTAAATATTTTCGTCGATCATTTATAGTTGAAAGTAAAATACTTTCTTATGATTTATAAATATTTTTTTATATGGTGCATAAAAACATTATGAAGATAGTTTTGAAGGCATCGGTGAATAATTAATGATTAATCTTATTTCACACATGGGCCATTCAATTAATCGACTGCATCCCCGCGTTACGCTCTAATCAACAATTAAAATAAGCATAGAGTTATAATTTATCAACGATGCGTAACTAAATTATTTTAATACGTACATACTTACTTTCCCCAGTATGTCTAGGTGCATTTTACATTAATGGAGTAATTTATAAATGTTTATATTGATGCGGATCATATACAATATAAATAGTTTATATTAAAATAAATCTGAGAAATATTTTTGTTCTATTTTGCACACGTGGTTTAGTCGACGGGGATGATGGCGACTGCGCTATTCTGCACATCCCCCGGACGCGTCAAACACGATCGATAGTCGTGTACAGAGATGCAATTGAATCTTGTGAGAGAATGGAGAAGTTAACCTGAATGCAACGTTCAATTTTTATAAAGAAATTTTCACAATAAATTTGTGGAAAAAAAATTAATTGATATTCAAAAATTTTTTATTTACTTTAAAAATTCATCATTTGTGCTTTGACATATGATGTTTAATATTTCTTTAATATTACGATGGTGAGATGAATATTTTGTGAGAGTTGCCGGTCAACATCGTGTGTTACTAATGAGAAATTTATTTATTCTCTAGTTAATTTATGTCACTTTTATAAATAGCTTGGAGTAAAGGTTGAAGAGTTAGTTGTGAGATGTTGTTTAAGACACTGGTTACATTTAATAATTAATATTTAACGATTTTGTAGACGGTGCAGGAGAATCTGTGTGCAAATAATTATATTTTCCCGAGGTATTATTTTTCCTTACTCGAAAAATTGAGAAAAAAAAATAAATAATTGAAATTAATATTTAGTAATTGCTATTTATTAATTGAAAATTAGTGAATTTAATTAAAGTTTTGCGGTAGTGCGTGTTGCAGCCGTAGAAATATTAATTTAGCTAGTTTACTCAGCCTCTTTGCATTTATTGTTGTTATATTTAATTTTTTTTTCAATTGCAGTCATAAAGAAAAATGTGCACTGCTTGTTGTGTTTGTCATCACTGTGATTTTTAAAAAATTATTTGATCAATTGAAATAATGTATTTTTATATTTTTTTGTTACAGTTCTATGTAGCAATCGAGTGAGCCAAATGACCAAAACCTATAATGATATAGAAGCAGTGACAAGGCTTCTGGAGGAGGTAAAATTATCTATAATAAATTAATTGATTAAATTAAATACAATTATGAATTATTCTTATTTATATAATTTTTTTTTTTTTTTATCAACAGAAAGAAAAGGATTTGGAATTGACAGCGCGTATTGGCAAAGAACTTCTCACGCACAATCAAAAACTCGAGACAAATGTAAATGCCTTGGAGGCAGAATTGAAATCAGCAAATGAAAAAATAACTCAATTGAGTCATGAGTTAATAAAAAAAACTGAATTAATTCAAATATTAACAAACGATGTGGAAGAATCGGGCTCAGAGACTAATACACCAACTGGATTACGTAGCATCAATGTTGATATTATGCAAAGGCGAATAACAACATTAGAAGATGAAAATAAACAATTAAAGTGTGAATTTACTCAGCTTGTTCATGAAACGGATGATTGTGAGGCACAAGAAGCGCGTTTAGTTAAAGATATTGCTAATCAATTAGCGAATGCCAATATGGAGGTTGATGGTATTGCTGAAGAATTGGGTAGACAAAAGGAAGAGAATCGTTTACAGCATGAACATATTATTAGTTTAACAGCAAAATTATCAGAAACGGAATTACGATTGGCAAAATTAATTGCTGAACATGATGATGTTACATCAACGCTGGTTATTACACGTGATAATCAAAATACTCTTGCCGCTGAGCTTGCTGATTTTAAGGATAAATATACAGAAGTGGTGAATCTTCTTGCGGAAACCCAGGAACAATTGAGAAAACAAAGAAAAAGCCGAATGCCAACAGTAAGGGGTGGTTCACTCTTTCCATCCTTGGGTGCTGCGCCACAACCCGATTCAATTGCATTCGAACTTGAATCATCGCTGTATTCCGAGCTGAGTCTTGACTCGGGAATTATAGCCGATCGAATACCAACATACAAAAAAGTATTTGAAACAGTACGTAGTGCATCAAGAGTGTCTTATGGTGGTGGTTCAGATGCCAATCAATTTCCACGAATTGGATCAATGACAACTTCAACTCTATCCGCATCGGGAACCGGTGTACGAATGAGCTGTGGACCATTGAGGCCGCATATGACATCAGGATTCCCGAGTTTAGATTCAACTGGACACAGTGATAGCGAGGGCTCTTTGTTAACTGACTCGGAGGAATATCCTGGGCCACATCCAACTGGTGTTCCTGGTGCACCGGGTGCTGCTGATCTCGAGGCGGCACTGCGACGACTTACACCAGCTGAAGTGATCGCAAGACGAGCGTGTCTCAGCACTGGCACCGGTTATAATTTTGATTATGACGGTGGTATTGTTCATTCACCGCCCACACTCTTGCCATTTGGTTGTCGTACACCTGACAGCATAATGTCAACTGGCAGCTATGGTAATTCAAGTGGATTCAGTGGGAATTCAACGAGTTGGCGATTACCAGAAAAATTACAAATTGTTAAGCCAATGGAGGGCTCACAGACGCTGCATCATTGGTCACAATTAGCAACTCCAACACTCGGTGGACTGTTGGAAGATCGTCCTGGTGTTAAAACACGTGGTGGTCGTGGATTGGAAGATCTTGGATTAGAAACATTTACATTAACGGATTTAGAGGAGGATGAAGAGTATGCAAATCCTGGTAAACTTTTCCAAGACACGGGTTCTGTTTATACATTAACTAATAGTACTGTTTTACATCCGGAGGATCCAATGAATGTAACGTCAAGTGTTATGAGTAGTCGTGTTGCTACAGCGCCGAGCAGTGCAATGAATTCCGGTTTTAATACACCTCGTACTTTATCAAGACGCAATTCCACGTCGACTTTCTCAACGACCTTTGGTCTTGCTAAAATGCTCAATGAACGAGGAATAAAAGCCGTGACACCGTCGTGCGTTGCGACACCAAGTGGTGAGAGAAATTTTACACCTACTGCAACCCCGTATAACAGTCCTGATGGATCACCGCCGTCATCACGCTCAACATCACCAACACCGTACAGCAGTCCATTGTCATTTGGATTATTTAGCAGTGGCGCAGAACTATTAAAGAGGACATTTAGCGGTGAATCGCCAACGCAACCATCAACAATTCAATCAAAGAGAAAGCGAAAGCCAGCATTATCTAGGTCTGAGAAAAAAGCACTCACCGGCATTAGACTTGTTGAAAAATTAGAGAGAATAGGAATAGATACAATTATGGCAACTACTGCAAGCTCATCAATCTCACCGTTAGCACTTCAAGGCGCATTGTGCACTCGTCGGTCTGTTGGTAGTCCAATGGCGCAATTAACATTTCTCAAGGGATCAATGTCTACGGAGAAACTTGGATCGTCAGCGTCATCGGTAATTTCATCGTCTGATAGTAATGACTTTCGGGGGAGTACAAGTTCTCAATCGAGGCAAGATGATAGAGATAGTTTAGACCAACCAGTGAGATCAGGACCGTGGGGAATTAATTCACGAAGTAATCAAGCGTCAAGACAGAGACGCGGTACGACTGGCATTACAAGACCAGATCTTGGACAAGTTAAACCTGCAGTAGCAACACCAGTCACTAAGGAATCAGCAACGCAATCAGCGTTAGGAACTCTCAGCTCATTGCTATTTGGACGTAAAGGTGGACTTCTATAAAAAAAAAACAATATTAATTATAATGTATCGGTGCAAGCTATTTTAATTAGAATGGATGGAAAATGCTTGATTGAATATGTTTGAGACACTGAAGAAGCGAATCAAACAAATTTGTAATCGAGTGAAAATGTAGTTTAAGTTTTTTTTTTTTTTTTTGCTTTTAAATTGTTGATAATTAGTATCTGTAAATACACTGGGGAAATGTGTGTGGACTAAAGGCTTGGTAACGCGCAGATACCTACGTATTTATTTAATTATTTTCTCATTAGGTTAAGTAGACAAAAAAGAAAATATTTTTGCTTTTCTTTTTCATGATTAACGCGAGGCTACAATGGCCATTTTATTTTTTATTTACGGATAAACACTAGTCAAAGAAATGCAAATGATGATAGAACGAAGTGTTAATACGTATATATATGTATATTATATATGGAATTGCATTAATGAAGAGGGAAGGTGTGGCCTTGCGGTACAGGAGATGAATAAATGTAGATAGATAAACATGTGAGATTGAGGGTTAATAGCTCAGGATAAATCCTGCGGTAGCGATTTTTTTTTTTTTCACAATTTTCTTTTGTTATTTGTTGTACGACGAAAAACAAAGGAAACTTCGGCATTGCTCATTAATTTTAATTATTATGACGATGTGATAATCATTTTTTTTTTGTGATGATCCAGTGAATTTTGTTTAAATTATTTCTGCTACTGTCAGTCCTTACACTTTGAGGACTGCGCATCTAGCATGAATTGATATGAATATTTTTTTTCTTTTAGTTTAGTTGATGTATGATGAGGTGAAATTGCAATTATATTTTTAGTTTCTCAATAAAATCGCTGCTGGTTGGATAAGTGTATAAAAAAAAAAAGTTTGAGGGCTGGTTAGGTGCTCAATGCTCGACGTAGCTTTGTATATAGTCGTACAAATTATTCTATTAAGTTGCATTAATTAATAATGCAAGTGTCCTTTTTATTTGGTTTTTGTAGCATCCAAAAAATAATTTTCCTTAATATTGTCTCCCGTTTATTTAATTAAATAAATAAAATGTCTTTCATTTGAATTTGCTTTATCACAAAGGGCCTATGTTAGTGAAGTAAATTTAAATTTTGTTTGTGTAAATAGAATTCAATTAGATAATATGGACAAGAAGGCTGGATAAAAAAATAAATAAATGTTTGTGGGTGCCTCCTATTTATTTATATAAATAAAATAAAGCGAACAAAATGAATGATAAAGTTAATTTAAAAGCAGGTGCACGAATACATGTGGAGAAAAGAAAATGAATCATTAGTGATTAAATTCAATGCAATAGGTATTTCGTTTTTAAATATTAAGATTGTTGGAAAATTTAAAAACAAAAAAAAAATAATAATGTGCACGTAATAAAAGAATGAAAATTATTTCGAAAAATGACAAGTGAGTGATTATACCATAGAATATTTTATTAGGTGGTATATGTGATGGATTTTATGGGCAGCTTAAAATTCTATACGATTGACATAAAATAAAAATGAAAAATAAATACCTAGGTGTATTTAATTGTCTACATTATTATAATTTGATATGTTGTATGATAAAATGTGAGATAAATCAATGAATGAGTGCAAAGAAATATCAAATAATTTAAATGACGTATATAAAAATATAAATTTATGTCAGGGAATACGTTGCAATATCATTCATATCTGCCTTGAAATCAGTATAAATTTAATATTTAATTTATTTTATAATTTTATTCAAACCAAACAATGATTCGATCAACGTTTAATATTTCTATTCCCATTATTGTATTATTAAATATATTTTTTCTTTTCTATATCTTGTGATCATTCATTAATTTATTAAACATGACAGAACGATTTCATTCGTGTTGTAATGAGATCCACTTGCATTGTCATCGAACGACTGCTACGACTATTAAAATGTTTCGTACAGTAAATCGAGGATGCTAAATAAACAAATAAATATATTTAAATATTTATCAAAATTTTTTTGTATACAAATTTATTTATTAATTACAATAATTATATTTAATATTATTTAGGGATCAGATTTCCACTCGGGCCATTGTTGAATTTGTTGGAATAATTTTTCACCAGGACTCTTTGTACTACTTACTTGACTTGCTCCAATAACTTTTACATTAGGCCGAAGCATCCCCAATTGTATTCCACATTCAATCAACTTGTGTGCGACATTTATCATTTTTTCCGAAGCATTTTTGGCTAGATAACAATTAATATATTTATTTTATTGTAGAATATTTATTATTTCAATGAGACAATTGATGACAATTAATTTCATGATACTAAACCTTCATATGATCCAATGAATGCTACACCAATTGATTTTTTATTCCAACGATATGTGTGAGCTCCTTCTTCAGTCCAGCCAACTCCTTCATAAATATTACCGTCACCTCCAACGAAAAATCTGGTCAGTAAAAATGATAAAATAAATTATGATTTTTTTTCTTGAGAAATTTATTTTATTTTTTGTTATTTAATATTTTAATAGAAGAAACTTACGAAAATCCTACATCACTCCATTGAAATTCATCCATATGATAGTCTTGAATGTTTCGTACGCGAGTGGAGCAGCTGGAAAATGTGTTGCACTCTGGAGATACTGTATGATGAATTATTACATAAGGAAGAGGATTGATAAGGTAATTGTGGGATTTTGATTCTCTGGCTGACCATTGAGATCTCGATTTAATGGTTGGACAGGATTCTTGAGTTTCACCTTCAAATTAATTATTGATATATTTATTAATGATTGTTTTTTTAAATTAAATATTGTGTGTTGGAATTTATATTTATATTTAATTGATACATACTTGAAACAATTAATAATCCATGTATTAAAAAAATTATTGAATGTTTGAACATATTGAAGGTTAAAATTGCACTTTGCAATGATTTATTAAACAGTTGTTTAATGTTATTTAGTTTAATATGGCGCAAATATGACCTCAGATAAACCATCGATAACGTAAATAAAAATTTATTAAATATGAAATTGATAGCAAAATCATGCGATTTTTATTCTTCAATCTTTGCTTTTATTTATATTACATAAAATATACATGATTAAATTTTTTATAATTAATACATAATTATTTGGATTGCTCAAATGATTTTCATTACAGAGTAAAGTATTAATTTATTATTATTTGTATTGTTAATTAATTTTATTTATTCCCGCTACTATAGCAGTGACATCTGGAGAATGACTTTTGAGGTTATGGAACCAAATTGTTCACATTTCGCAATTATTTTCTATGATGTAAAATTTGTACATGAATAAATATAAACATATCGCCGATTTTAATATTTCTTATTAATTAATTTATGGTTTCAAGTTGTATTAAATGTACAAATTAACGAATTTATAATGGAAACTGTAAGACCTTGCGGATGCAAAGGCATTCGAACATGTCTCATTTGTGAAAAAGAATACAATATTTCAAAGCCAGATTTATTCAAACAACTTAAAGTAAGTTGACAATTTATTCATCAACTTAATAACAAAAAATATATATATAATTTTTCATATTTTATTTCAGAGGTTAAATAGTTATGTTTACTGTCCAGAATGCAATAAAGCTTGGCCTGGTTGGGATGTAGAAATATTCAAGGAGCATCCTAATCATGAAGGAAATCCAATTTCTTATCCTGGTGTCTACATCAAGGTATTTAATTATCAATATATAATAAATGTGAATTTATAAAAATTAAAATTTTATATTTTGTTTCAGACAGATTTCTTGAATGACGACGAAGCTAATAAACTAATGAAAGATCTTGATGATATACCGTGGGAAATATCTCAAAGTGGCCGGAGAAAACAAAACTTTGGTCCTAAATGTAATTTTAAAAAACGACGATTACGTTTAGGTTTATTCAATGGCTTTCCAAAGACAACAAAATTTGTTCAAGACAAATTAGCACAAGATCGTTTATTAATTGACTTTAAAACAATTGAACAATGTACTTTGGAATATACCCCAGAGCGTGGTGCTTCAATTGATCCTCATATTGATGATTGTTGGATCTGGGGTGAAAGAATAGTCACGGTAAATGTCATTGGCGACTCTGTACTTACAATGACATCTTATCGAGAGTCAAAATTACGTTATAATCTTGAGGATGTAGCTAAATATCCATCAGTTGTCTCGTCAATTATCTCCAATGACGAATTAATTCTCAATCCTTCGGAAAATATCATTGTACGATTACCTATGCCAGCAAAGTCGTTGATGGTCCTTTACGGCGCTGCACGATACGATTGGGAACATGCTGTTTTACGTGAAGACATTGATTCACGAAGAGTTTGCATAGCGTATAGAGAATTTACACCGCCGTATCTTCCATTGGGTGAATACTTTGATGAAGCAAAAGAAATATTGGATAAAGCACAAAATTTCTGGTGACATACATCAATTAGTTTTATTTAAATGTTGAATTTCATTGCAGCTCGATAGGAAATATGGATCTTTAGAGGATAATAAAATAATAATCTCTCAGTATTCTCATAAAATAAAGATATTTTCATCAATATGTATATTGTATAAAGTACACAAAAATGGTACATTTAATATTTTCCATCATTACATTTCCATATTTTATTTTATATTTAAGTATATACTTTATTTTTCCATTTTATAATTTATCCAAATGGTCCAGACCATATTTTCTATCCTGAGGTATTTTTATTTTCATTATAAGGCATTTTTAAAAATTATAAATATTATTTTTTATTTTTATTTTTTGCATCTTTTTTTTTATCTTTAATATTCAGCAAAAAAAATTTTTAAATCTATATTTAACTCGGAACGCTAGACTTCAATGGTTCAGGTGCGTCCGACTGCATATAAACAATTGGATATGTAGCAAATGGATCATTTTTCCCAAGTGGTTGATAACCTCTAACAAGACTTTCCCGCAATTCCCATCGACGTCTTTCCCGTTCGGTTTTCTGTCTTCTAATTGCACGACCCAATGTACAAGCAAACAAAATGCCAGTAAACTACAAAAATAAATCATCAGATGATGACAATCAATCAATTTAATTAGTTGCGATAATAAACTCCCAAGAAATAATCTCAATTGATTTTTAATTGATTTACCTGTATCAGAGCAATAGCAATGGCACCAGTGGCAAGACTTATAGCACTTTGATGGACAATCATCGACATACGACTCATACAACCTTCCTCAAATCTTCCGCACTCGATTCTACCGTCACCGATAAATTGTGTCCATGCACAGCACGATTCTGGATGTGGCAAACCTTTTGGCGATATCATTTTAATTTCATTCCAATCAGATGCACCATAGCTACCACAGCATTGCAACTAGAAAAAGAAAATTAATTGAATGAATCTAATTAAAGTATTTAAATTAAAAAACAAAATAATCATACTCGATATTGCATAAAGTCCATGGCATCAGCAACCTCTGGTGATGAATTATACTGATGCATACTTGCATTAATTTGCTTTGCAAGAAGACCTTTAATACTGTCTTGTAATGCGTAAGCGGTTATTGCCGCTGCTATTTCAAGTATTAACACAATAGACAGGGAAACTGCAAACTAATAATAGTTGTGTAAGAAAATTTAATTAATAATTTTAAAAATGAAATTCCCAAAGTTGTTTTAAATGAAAATAATTAATTATATTACTTACAACTAAAACCATGCATGTGCTTTCTTTAAGGGCACCGCAACAGCCGAAAAATGCAATGACAAAGACTAATCCACCAACAACTATAAGAATTGTTGCTGGTGAAAAGTAGCTTGGATCTAAAAAGTGTTTAAAGTCCTCATAAACGGCATATATCGTTGTACCAACCGATATTATCATCACACCAGTCAACTGTAAGTGCAATAAATATTAAACTTTTTATTTTTATACATTAATTCAACAATAAATCATATAAATAATATTTTATTCTAATTACAGAAATGATAGATAACACTCATGTGTAAATTAAATGAAACACACATTCCTTTGTGGTATCTATTTTTTTTTTCTTCTAGTTGGAAAAAATATGTACACTCAAATAAGATACCACAATTGTTGGTGCGATAAAGAGATAAAAAGAAACGTGAAATAAAATGATGTGTTTCAATGATAAACAAAAAAATATATTTGTATATTGAAATATTTCTTTCTTTGTGTTGAAACTATACAATCATCGATCGAATTCATTGCAATATTTTCATCACAAGGTGTAATCAATACAGAGCCCACCATTATGAATTCGAAACAATGACGATTTATATAGTAAATTGCTATTGATGTTATAGAGTACATATGAAAAGCTGTGGCGTTATATTGACCGTGTGACCGTGAGGTCTGACGTGCGTTATAAATTATTGACTGTAGTTTTTGTCAATTTTATTTGATACGGACACGAACATATATCCACCCCGATGCAATACATGTATATATAAATAAATCGATTGAAGATATACAATAAATGTATTTGTATATGTTACAACGACATAATTAAATCTCTTTCATAAATCAATTACGCACTTCAGCAAATTCTATTGGACATTATTTACAAATTAAGTAATTATCTCGATGATTTATTGCACGACAATTATAATTGTCACAACTATAAATACAGTGGTACTGATAAAATGGTTGAAATAATATGAAAACGCATTGTGCGACCTTGAAGAGTGATAACTTGGAAAAATATATTATGCGATTTGAATTTAAAGAGAAAATAGAAATGGAATATGATGTTTTTATCCCCTATGGTGTTGGCAATCACCTGAAATTATATGCTTTAGACATTGTATAAATTATTAATCAGATATTGTGATATGGACGAGGGGGTTCTTCGACATCTGTATTGATTGTGGAAACTCTTTGCAACGTTACAATTACTTGGACATTCATCAAGTTGGCTGTACATATAATATAAAATGTAACTACCGTGTTTGAAATTAATACTTGAAAAAATTATTCATACATTTATTTATATCCTCTTATCTTCTTACAGATGGCCGGTAGCTGAGACGTAAATTGAAGATTACAATATGCGAATAATTTTTCATCGCATTGAATTTAAAATAATGATAAAATATAAATAAATTTCATCATAAATATTTTTGATTGATGATGGATTTATTATATTTATTTTCAAATGGCTGCGTAGTTGGAAATACTGGCTATATAGAATATTGTTTACAAACCACAAATAAGGAGTTGACTGCACAAAGAAGATACTTGATACATCGTAGACCAACGTCCAGGTGTGTCGCCGCCATTTTATGATCACGTTCGTTTTAACTCAAGTATACGAATGTATATAAATGTTTGACGAGCGCAGGTGCTGTAACGATGCCCACAAATAGCTGCTGGTGGTGTTGCTATTTCTTCTCCCTCTCTTTCAGTAACACTCTTGTCACCTTCGTTTGATTTTTATTTTTTATTTATTTGTTATTTGTTTTTTTTTCTTCTTTTCGTTTTGTTTCGTTTCTTTTCGTTTTTTGATACCACCACCCACTGATTTAATATACTTACATACAAAACAGATTATACGTTGGATGGACAAACGACGTTGTTGGCGGACAGGCGATCAGGTGCGCCGCTTGCTATCTACTGATAATAAAATGAGACACGAAAACATACGAGCGCACAAACCCGAGTGATATGACGTTTTATGTTAGCAAATTGAATACGTTCAATTATACAAGGAAAAATTATTTTTCCTGCTGTAAATGTAAATTTTAATATGGATTAATATATGCATGCATATTATATTATATTTTTAGTATAGAAAATAAATTACGTACGAGTATTTTATGTATTTATATTTATTCGAAACTATAGATAGAAGGAATTGTGAAATCTTCAATAAGTCATTAATCAGCAGTAATAAAATCGAAAATATATATAGGTTATTTATGACCAGATGAGTCATCTGACATTGCATGTCACATTCAACAATACCACAAGGCACTTTTTTTTTATTTAATTTTTTCATTTTTTTTTATATATTGAATCTTTTTTTTTTTTTTAATAATTTATAAGATATTAAAAATTAAATTAATAAATTAGGACAAATCGAGGTTACCAATATTTATTATAAATGAATAGAATTTAATTGAGTACAGTAAAAATAAAATACGCTGCACAAATATTTATTTATGATTTTTTATGACATTATGAGGATGAAAACAGTAGATGAAAATCTCTTTCCTCTCTTTCAGATTTTTGTAGAAAGTAACAAACTATTTTTCCCTTTTTTGTCATTTCTTCGCATCTCAAACAGTTTCGTAACTGAGTCTTATAGCTCGTGCTAAATAAATTGCAAACCATATTCCAATTGCCTGTGAAAATAATATTTTAATTATAATTCTTTGAATTATTTTTTTTCTATTCAATATTTGCGTGTATGAATTTATATATTAATTTTTTTTTCTCTTTACAGCTGGATGAATTATTTACCTGAACGAAAGCAATTCCAATGCCAGCACCGCCTAATTCAGTTGCATGGGCTTTGATACTGGATGAAAGTTTGCCCAAACATCCCTCTTTCCTTGCTGTTTCTACAGTGCAATTTTTGTTGGATTTAATAATAACTTCAGATTCACAACAACTTGGTGGAAATTCGGGCACTTTAGCGTCTATCCAATCATGACCACTGTGTATTCCACAACATTTTAGCTGTAATTTAATATTTAAATAATTATCAATGTTATAATTGGATATATTCAATTATTCTAGAAAGAAAAAAAATTATTACATCTTCCTGAAGTGCATTCCACAATTCTTTTGTGGCCTTGCTTGAATTATAATTTTGCATCGTAGAATTCATCTTTGATTCTATTACTTGATGCACTTCTTTACGAAGAACGTAACCAGCAATACCAGCGGATAATTCCATAATAAATATCACGATTAACAATCCGGTAAACTGAAATACATAATTTATATAAATTAATTTTTTTTTATTAATTAATTTGAGTTTGAATAATTTTTTGAAGGTTATATAAATAATCAGATATTATTTACCGTTAATATCATACAGTAATTTTCACGAACTGCGCCGCAGCAGCCAAAAAATGCGATGAAGAATATAATTGAACCCAAGAAAATGAGAAATGTTGGAAGGGAAAAAAATTTATCGTCCAATAAGTGTTGATAATCATCGTAAACTGTACGAATTGTTACTCCAATTGATATGAGAATAATTCCAGTAATCTGCAACATAGAGAAGAAGAAAGAAGTAAAATGTTAATATTATTTTATTTATTTTTCTGCTGAAAAACAAAGGTGACTGCTTTTTTTTTTTTATTTTGAAATTGACGTAATAGATTGTTTCTATTTATTTAGAACACATTACTTGACATTTTAAAGGTTTCCGAGATGCATGTAATTATATAGATATATTTAAAAATTTCCAGAAAAATATTTAATAATTATTAAAAAATTAATTATATTTAATTTATAGGGTGACAGATTAATTTATTGGACAGCAATTAAAATAATAATAAATTAAATATTATTCAATGGCTGTGAAAAAGAGAGTAAAAAATTAATTTTTTGTGTATTTAATATTGAAATATTGTCATTGAAATTTCATGACGTGTCTGTCTGGTTCTTATAGCATTGAATGTTGTCATTTATTATAAGCTGCGGTGTCCGAGCGGTTAAGGAGATGGACTTGAAATCCATTGGGTTCTACCCGCACAGGTTCGAATCCTGTCCGCAGCGAATTTTTTTTTTTTTTCAATTTTAAGTAATATAATTTATTATTACGATTTAAATCAAAATTTTAGGTATTTAATTATTTTATTTATAATTGTTATTGAATTTTTTATGATAATGCGTCATACTGTGACGATCCACATGCGATCAATAAAAATTTTTAGACGCAATAAAAAGTTTTTCGTAGTTCAAGTGCTCTAGTTTTTCAATGGCAAAACATCATTAAATTATATTTTTTCATTAAAATTAAAAAATAAGTAAAAAAAAAATTAATATTTAATATATTATATATAAAATATTTTTTGTTTTTCTTTCAGTTGACACGTCGCTATATATGATTCATCCACGTGGAAAATTTCCAAAACGTTCAACAATCATCAACACATCCAAAAAAAAATCAGAAAAATTTTACTCGCAAAAAAATTAAATTTTTTCAAAAATTTTTTTTAATTAAATTAGAAAAAAAAATTTTTAAAACCATTCAATTACTCCGTTAATTTTTTCATTATTGTGCAATAAATTTCATTGCACATTAAATAATTAAAATTAATTAAAACAGTATTTTTTTAATCATAATAAACTCCAATAATATTTAAACAAATTATCACAAACAAAAAATAAATTTTTTGGTGAATAAATTCAAGCAAACACTCACCACAAATAAAAGATTAAAGATGAACATAAGGTACTTAATGCACCTGGATCCCAACGGGAGTCTAAGATCAGTCACCATGTCGTAAATAATATTTAAAAATTTTAAACAATCACCTAAACACAAAAATAAAATTACAAAATTAACATAAATAATAAATTGTAAATTTTCTGCTTATAAAACAGATAAAAAATATTTTTAATTATATACAAAAATATCTTCAGCAAAGTTTGCCTTTCTCGTTGTGTTTATCAAATAATTAATTTATAAATTAATTAATTGTCAATGCGACACGTTATAACGTGTTGCTCAACCACGATTTTACTGACTCGATCGCTCTCGTGTTGTCGCACAGTTTGCCAACGTATATTCAATTGTGCCATTATTCTTATCAGGAACGTATGTATATGAACGTCCAACTGCCGAAAGCATTGAATATATTTGTATTAGTAAAAATAATTTATATACATACAACATATGTTACTCACACACGTGAAAATGTATTGAAGTGAGATAAATTGTGAGAAAGAATATGTATACAAACCATGTGTCTATGTAATAATACTCTAAGATACTGCGCATGACAGTAGGCAAATCAGGAACGTGTGCTCAAAAAACTTTCGCCTTTTATAATTTCAATAATTCTAAACTATATTAAATAATTCTAAACATTTTTACAAACACAAAAATTCCACTAATTAATTCTCAAAGTTATAAAATTATTATTCAATATTTTATACACATTCAAGATTAATTGTATTAATTCTTTCACTAATTTATTTATTTATAATTTAAACTAAGATATAAAATTATTATTATTTCTGTTGAATTTTGTGTATTAACAATTTGTTATCTAAATTAATTTGCGTTGGGGTTTTAAATTAATATAGACGATGGTGTTTTTGTCAACGAAATAGAGAGGCTGGTCTAGTAGTCTAAATAATTATGTTTATAACTACATAAAAAAAAATATGTAATATGTATATTTTATTTATATTTTATAAGGAAAAAAAAAAATCTGACGTGGCCGGTTTTACTAGAATGAGAGCACATGGTTTTAATACATTAAAATACTCTGTTCGATCCAGTAAAATATGACAGCATATAGACTGCAGTTATATGAAGCCATGTTATTTATTATTATTAATATTATTATTATTATTATTAAACCAATATACATTTGTGTATAATAAGTAGCACTAGGAATTATAACATTTGTCTTTATGTGAGAGTAGTTACACTCTAGATATACATAGGTATTATTATTTTGTGTAATGTGTGCTTTCACTTTACCTTCAATTTTTTTTTTTTTAATTGTTTTGTTATTTATTTTATATTTATTTATTATTTGATTAATTTTTACTACTGGTAAATGTTTTATATTAACATTTTTATTTGTTTATTGAGAGGGTTTTCTGATTATTGTAGTAAGGAAGAAATATATTAAATGTTATGACAAATTGATTAGATATTTCATAGGTTTATCTTCAGTTTGTTTTTATCTGATTAAAGCTGATAGGAATAAAATTCAAATTATGTATTTAAATTTAAAAATATATGTGGAGATATATTGTATTCAAGCTACTTGGCATTTTACGATCGATTTGTAAGTTTTATCATGTCTATAACAATCTTAAAATAAATATTTTGCCTTCAAATTATAAGAGATATTATAACTGGTATATAAGTGTACTTAATATTTTTATGAAAATTATGGATTTTAGTTTATTAAAGTTTTGTATAGTTTAAACAGTTTACAATGCAGTGAAAATGAGTTCATGAATGTAATATTATTGTATGGATGAATATATTCTTTGATGTTTTTATATTGTCGTTGGGGAATTTATATGTTAATTAAATTGATAATGTATCAGAATGGAATAATGCAGAATGTATTTGATAATTATGTTTGATGAGTGGGTTGAATGAGCCTTGGGGTTGTTGAGGAAAAGAGAAAGGTCACTGGATTGCACACCACCCACACACTTGAATCTGTGATCAAATTAAAAAGCTCAAGAGTGCTCTCTTTAAACTTGTTAATGTTTTTTTTTTATCTGATCTTCACTTGTCTGCAACAATAATTTCTTCATTACTTGTTTATAGTTCATCGAACTGTTTATTTTACATTTTTTATTTATATTATTAATAATCATACTTTTTCTAGGATATATAGTTTCAAATACATGCAAAATTGATAATTAAATAAGGGAAAATATAATATTTTACATGGTTATTTAATTGTGAATTAAATTGCACAGACAGTGCTGCACTTATCTTAATTGCTCCAACTTTAAATTGTTTGCCATGCAGTCATCATGAATGGTAGTCATACACGATAACCATATATAAATCATAAAAAAAATATGGGAAATAATACAAATATTAAAATTACAGTCAAAAGTTTAAATATAACAAATCTAAAAATCATCCAACTTAACCTCAAAAATAATTAAAAATAAAATCATGTATAAATACGTAAATATAAAGCTTGAAAATATTTTTTATTAATACAATACAATAATATGAACAATTTTACAATTAAAAAAAATTCTTCCCGCCATTATGTCTCCGCCCTTTTTTTTTATTCTTCTTTTTGCAATATACAGCTCTCTCTCCATCCTTCTCCTACCAATGGCCACAATTGGCAAAAGTGTGCGCACGCAGGTCAACAAAAGGAAGCCAACAGCGGCGACGGCAGGTCGACATTATATATTCGTATCGCCGGCAACAAAAATATCCGGTGCATTTCAAAGCGCGACTTGGAGTAGTGTGGACGTTCATTAGAGTTTTGTGCGCAGTGACAAAGAAAAATAAAAATACCGGAAAGATCACCAAAGATAAAGGACAAAGTGAAAGAGCCAGAAATAAAAAACAACACAAACAAATATATATAAATAAATAAATAAATAAATAAAGGAGCAACAAAGGAAAATATATATAAAATAATATTCTGTGTTGGATTCATCAGTTGCAGAAAAAATAAAACAAAAGGATTGTGAATTGTGGAATTTTTTATTCCTTAAAAACAGAAGGGAAAAAATAAGGATATATTTGCCAAGATGGTGTCCGGCGGTATGGCTTGTGTTAAATATCTCCTCTTTCTCTTCAACCTTATCTTTGCGGTAAGAATATTAATATTTATTCCATTTATATGTTTTTATATTATACAGAATTATTTAATTTATATTTTTATTCCTACTTTTTCCCGTTGCTTGCAGCAATTTATTCATGTGTGAAATATTTATAAAATTATAATTTCCTTATTTTTATCTTTCTGTTTGTTATGCCTTGAAATATTAAGTTATAGGTACATTCTGTTCTGCTGTGCTATGGGTGTTTTTTTTTTTCGAGGCCGCTCGATAATCAACATACATATACCGTGTGCCATGTTGAGAAACCGTTGCAAACAGAAAGAAAGAAAAAAAAATATGTAATATGTACAATCCAACGATGGCTATTTATATTTACCGTTTCTTTTCCATTTCTCTTTTGCTTCCCCTTCAGATTCGAATATTTTTGTAACGAGGCAAAATAAAAATGGAATAAGGAACATTATGATTCAGAAACAGAATATATGTATGATGAGAAGATGAATATTGTTGAATGAACTGAGAAGAGGAAGAAAATAATTCAGAGAATCAGGAGGGGAAAATGGAACGACAGAGAAAAGTATTTTTATTTTATTTTTGTTTTCCTTTGTTGGCGGATTGAATGAAAGAGAAACTTTTAACTCCTGTTTAAGCCTCAACAAAAGGTAGAGAGAGATTGGAAAGGTATATAAAAGAGTCCAGCTGTAAAGTCTACAAAGCGCGTGGGATGAATTATATACGTAATATTTCTTTATTTTTTTTATTGTACCGACACGCAACACGTCGGGATAAATTGGATGATTAGAGATGACTTGGACTAAAGAGCAAATGTATATAAACGTTTGGATATTATCATTAAATTTAGAATAATGATATTATTCTATGGGCAAATGAATAAATTAATAAATAGTTGAACTATCAAGTTGATAATAATATTAATTAATTAATTAATTGATTGATAATTTTGTTTTTGACTATGTATCATTGTAGCAATTTATTAAGTATTTTTATTGTTCATTACAGATCACTGGAATAGTATTTATTTCGGTTGGCGCTGTTATTTTGGCGATGTATAATGGCTACAGTAATTTCGTGGACAATTGGTTCTTTGCTGCGCCTGTTCTCATGATTGTCGTTGGCATCACCGTCTTCTTGGTGTCTTTCTTTGGATGCTGTGGTGCTGTAAAAGAACATCATTGCATGATAATCACTGTAAGTCCACCAAGAAAAAATAAATACAAATTATTAGCTCAATATATTTTTCATTATCAAATTTATCCAATTGATTTATTTATTTTCTTTCTACTTAATCTTTTGTTATTTAGTTCTCCGTTTTATTGCTGTTAATATTCGCATTGGAGCTTGGCGCAGGCATTTGCGGCTATGCAATGCGTAACGAAGTAGGCAAGATGCTGCAAAATCGTTTTAATAATACAATGCCATTGTATGGTATTGATAAAGATATACAAAAATCGTGGGACATGATGCAGCACGATGTAAGTATAATTATTTCACTGTTGATAATATAATTTTGATATTAATGAATATGTAAAATTTATTTACAGTTTTTTTTTTTGATATTATTTAAGGTGGATTTTATTTAATATTTAAATTATTAGCAGGTTTTATATTGGGTGTTGGTTTATATTGAATGATGAGTGATGAATTAAAATTGAGAATTAAATGGGGTTTATACAGAGAGCCACGTATAGAGTTTTAGTTAGATGGATGGATGAATAGACCTTGTTCATATTGCAAATCAATATCTTTTCCCCTTCTTGTTCTACATATATATATTTCATTCTATCTACTGACTCGGCCTGTACATAGATGGTATAGTGACACTCCTCAACTTTATATACATTACTTCCTGTCGCACACACACACACTTTTATTCTTTTTTATTTTAATATGTCACCCACGTAATATGGTCAATGGCATCCATTGCCTTATACAATGTATACTATGATATTATATCAAGAACCTTTCTCAACAATGGAGGAGTTCAATATCTATTATAATATTACGTGGGGATAAAAATATTGAATTAAAATTTTTCAATGAATAAAATTATAATTTAATATTCGGTTTGATCAATATATTTTTTCTTTTGATAAATTGCAATGAAAAATTCATGATTGTATAAAGTATGAAAATTAAAACTGATCAATAATTTTATAGTGTATATAAATATTTAGTTTATTTTTCAAAAAAAAATATGAGATTAATTAATTTAATTATTATCAAATTTTATAAATTGATTTTTGTATTTATTATGTAAATATTAATTAATTCAATACATTTACAATTGAATATTCGCAGCTTTACTGTTAGCAAGTTGTTTCAATACACTTTGTACTTACATAAGTTATTTAAATATAAATATATGTATGTATTGAAGGGAGAAAAAACTGTCTAGACCTACGGGATTTACGTTAAATGTAAAAAGGGAGTAAATGTGAGTTCGTGTCGCGTGTCGAAAGTGATTATATACTATGAGCATGTATATAACTGCAAAGTACCGCCCTTAACAATTCGCAGAAGTGTGGTCTATCGTCCCTTATAATTTTTTCATCTCCCTTTTCAAACTTAAAGGGGAATTTAAATATTTTTTTTGCGCAATTACATTATGTTTCTTTTTTTTTTTTTTTTATTATTCTGTATGTATTATTATTATTCCGATATTTGTTATCTTAATATAAATTCATCGTATGTTATTTCCTGTAGTTTCGTGACGTGACATCAATCGATTTGTCATGGGATAAAGGAGAGAGAAGTGGTGGTGACAGTATGTGGTTGATGAGGGTGAAGGAAATAAATTTTTTTTTCTTTATTTTTAAAGTCACTGACCGCAACGAACAATTTATCTGCTTTCACTGTTGCTATTTAAATATTCTAAATATTGTTATTAGTTACAGTATGCAGATAATTGAATAGTACAATCGAACAAGTGAAAGGCGGCATCAGTTATTTTATATTTATTGTGTAATAAAAGGAAAAAAAAATTACTATCATAAAATAAATACTGAGGGAAATTTACATGGTGTAACGCGAAGGTCGTTGAAAATATTATATTACCACGTGCGTCGAATTGCAATATATATTTGCAATCGAGTAGACAGTTTGTGGTCTGTGAGGTTGAATTTCTCGTGGAGACTTCACGCAGTTGAAATAAAAAAGAGAAAGAAATAAAAGAGACTTCATAAATTTGAAATGATGATTTATTTTCTTTTCTATATCTCTTAATTTTTTTTTTGTGTTTGTCTCTTTTAGTTGAAGTGCTGTGGCATCGACGGTGCATCTGACTGGAGTGTATTATTCCCAAATACTCAATTACCCGATTCCTGCTGTCACGAAATACCATTCAATCAAAAATGCGATTCAAATTCAATTGGAGTTAATGTCGATGGGTGTAAAATTAAACTAAAGACTGCCATTGAAGACAAGGCCGTTATTCTTGGCGCTGTTGGTATAGGAATCGCTTTTGTTCAGGTATAAAAATTACTGCTATAAACAAATAATACGATAAATAATTTTTTTTTTTATACAAATAAAATTAATAAATATTTTTTCTTTTTGTTTTTATCCTCTAGTTGGTTGGAGTGATCTTTGCTTGTTGTCTGGCTCGATCAATTCGTCGTGAATACGAGACTGTGTAAGCTGTTTAAGTTCATGAATATCTTTAATAATTATCGTAAATAATGATAAAAAAAAAAAAGAAAATAATATAAAACAAAACAAGAACGTGTGTTCGCCTAAATGTGCACTCTTTTAAAAATGAATAATATTTGTTCATTTTTCATTTACACAAGCTAAGTAATGTTGAGTATACAATCACTTACACACAAAACATACACATAATTCTCTCTATTGTATCTATGTTTAATATTTCGTAATCAATGCACAATCCACATGGACGCATTTTATTTCTAATTATTATTTTTTTTTATTCTTTAATACCGACAACGTGAAAGACTGATATTTAAATGACCTTTCCAGTGCAATACGATGAGCTATTATCACTGCGTTATTTCCGAGTTTATTACACAGCTATCAGTCAATGTTATATAGCACACATATTAATATCGAGTAAAATACAATGATGTCTTTCACGTTAATGAATTAGTTAATGTTGCGGTTATCGCTTATAAATATACGAGAAAAATGGAAGAATCAATAAAATGATTTATCATTTTAAATTTTTTTTCTACCATTTTTCTTTTACATTTCCACATTCTATATTTTTTTTTTTTTTCATTGAATCATTGTATACAAAAAGATAATAACAATCACAATGTCGATTTTTGTGATAGTACAAGAAAAAAAGCCACTTCACCGTTCTCTTGAATTAAATATTTTCTATATAAAAAAAACTTTCAATTTTTAATAGAAAAAAAAACGAATAATAATTGAAATATTTTTATTATTCAGTTTAATTGTTTCTAACGTGTTACAAAAAAAAATAGGAACTATAGGAGCTTCAATGTCAAATGTATTGAGCTTTCATATTATTATCTGCACTAAATTATAATTTATTTATTTGATTATTTTTGTTTCTCTTAATTTTTTTGTTTTTTTTTTTCATCTATAAAATTTGATTAAATAACGAATGATTGATTGGTTCGTTTGAATCAAAGCTTTCGCTTATTGTTCGATCGTCGTGAGCATGTTTGTACCTGTACTTTTATGCGAAAACGGTGTCAGGGCTTTCTTTTTTTAATATATAATAGTAATACTGTCTATATGTAATCATCCTCATAGCATATTCATCATAATCTATAAAGTTTTGTCAAACACTGATCGTATAAAAAAAAAATTCTGTAATCTCACATTTCTCATTTTATGGTGTTTGTTTTTCTAACATTTTTTTTCGTCAGTATATACGTATAGTATCTGCTTCAAAACACAAAATCATTGAAAGGCGCTGTGATTCGAAAGTAAAAAAAAGAAAAATAGATGTTTGTCGAATAATATTTAATTACAGAATAAATTAAAATATAAAAAAGAAAATAAATATTAATATATAAAAAAAAATAAAGCACGTTCTCTGCTAAATATGTTTGTCTCATACACAAATATATATAAAATTAATTACAAATTTACCGTATACTGTGTGTTGTTGCAATATAGTTGTCAGGGTAACGAGCGTCAAGGTTTTCGTGCATTTTGGAAACGAACGTGCCAGCTATAAAATCATCTCACACTGAATTATTTCTCTTATATCTTATCTGCATTTACAATATAAATTAAATTATATCTGACATAAATATATTATATGAAAAAAAAACGAATACAAAGAAAGGAAAAAAAAAAGAATACGAATTTATAAGAAGTAAAAATCCCATAAGTGAAAACAAATTATTATTAATTAATACATTTTAGATTATCAAAAATAATAATTTATTATAACAAAGTCCACTAGTTTTAGTTTCTTAATAAGAATGCAAAACGATAATTAACACGAAATAATAGTTAATTATTAAATTAATAACTATTTATCTATTTAAATTGTAATAAGATATTAATTATTTCTGTTGTTTCCTATACACACAATTTGTAAAGTCTACGTAGTTGTTAAATACGATTAATATTATTATATATGTCTATATATATATTATTATACATATATAATTATTTTATTCGGTTTAATGCCGAATATTTAGAAATACTTTTGGCATATATATGTACTCATATATAAAATTTGCAATTTATTTTTATCTTTATTATCTCTATTCGTTTTTTTTTTTTCCTTTTTTTTTTCTTGTTTTTCATTTACTAAAGTACATATAGAAACGTCACGTATGTGCAACGAAGAGGAAGAAATGATGCAAAATGAAACAAAAATAATAAAAAATATAAATTTATCGTCCCGTCAACTTAGCAAACACTCGAGAGAGACAAATGAAAACAAAAATGTGAGATTTTATATGTCTCTTTAATTAATATAAATTAATATTTCTTATAACAATTAATGCTCTTATTTTTTTTTTCTTGCTTCATTGAATGCACTTTTTAACGCTTGATTTATCCAATATTTTCTTTCTATTTATTTTATTTTAAAAGTGACTGCATATATTATTTTGCACATGTGCAATGGCCTCTTTTGTATTATTATTAATAGCTTCACTGGTATACAAAAGCAACAAAACAATAACAAACTAATTAAAATAAAAAAATATATTATATTTATAAATTTATATTTGATATAATTGTTGATTAAGTAAATTATATTGAAGATTGTTTTAATTACAGCGAGACCACAGCACACTGATGAGCCACCGGTTAGGAGGCCAATAACAATTTCATTATTTATTATTATTTTTTTATTTTCTTTAATAATTTTTTTATTATAAAAAAAACAAACTAATAATAATCCATCAATCAATGCATATACATATTGGGGTATAGATAAATAAATAAAAGCAGAGATAATTCAAATTATAAAAATAAATGTGCAGCAATGGGCAAAAAAATTTATTCATAAATAATTAAATATTAAATAACATTTTCATCGCGATTCGTAGTTGAAAAATTTTAATGTGCTTATTATTGAATGTTTATAGCTTTAAATGAATATTGAAACAGAAAATTAGTTATAAACTGATGGATAATATACACAAAATGCAGGAACGTTGGTGATAATTAATTGCTGTAAGTAATTGATTTTAATCAAAAGCACTCGGATAAATAAATTAATACAAATGGCATAAGCAAAAATATAAAAACATAAAAAAATTATTTAAATCGGCTCTGAGCCATATTTACATAAATAGAAAAAAATATATTTCTGCTTTTATAATAAAAAGAAAAAAATAAACAAAAATTTTCTTTCAACTGCCAATTGTCGCCAAAAATAATTGAACAGAGAAAATAAATTCATAAATGTAGAAATTTTGATTTTGATATTAAAGAGAAAATAAATTAAACAAAATATATTTAGCCTTAATAATTCAACGATGCTATTGATGAATAAAAGAAAAAATGAAATAAACTATATAATAAATATAGAAGAGCCTATTTTAGTGTCTTTATAATTAATTTCAATTAACGAAAGGAAAATAATTATTTAATTATCAATAAAATTGTAATTATTTCTCTTTAATATCACTATCATGTTTCTAAAACACTAATCAATTAAATAATAAAATATATTAATCGTTAATAATATTGCGATTAAAATTTAAATGGCTTATTTGCGTTTCTAACAAAATAAAAAAATTGCCTCCCTTGAAAGTATATAAGTGGCTTGCAACGCTTCTGCATATTGGAATTTTATAGAATAATAATTAATATTATTAATTGTATATCGCTCACAATCATTTTATTTTATTTTAATTCATTTTATTTCCTCTACATATTTTTTATTTTTTTTTTCATTTATTATTCGTTCATATAAATCTCAAATACATCTAAAAACGGTGTAACTATATAGTTTCATGTGTATTTGCTGTAGATGTTGAGTGTATATTAGTGTCAGTGAACTCTATTTATTGATTTCCCTGCTCGAATGTCACTTTTTTTTTTTTTTTTACTTTATTATTTTCCTTTTATTCCACTGTCGTTCCCCTCAATGCATTTCACTTTTCCCTCGCGTGTCCGGTCACTGTACTAGAAAAACTAAATATTAATTTTTCATCACCGTCCATTATTTATATCATATGTGCATTATTATTTATATTTTATTTCAACATTCCAGATGAATGAATTAATTTTTATTTCTTTTTTTTTTTACTTGCAATTATCTATCGTGAAATTAAAATATGGAAAAGATTTGGAATTATTTTTATGTTTATTAACATGATTATAATTAATTCATGAGAAATATTTGTGTTTTTTATTATTTGAAGAAAAAAAAAATTTATAAATAATTTCTAAAGTCGGGGGTATAAATTAATTGAATAATTTTTGTCACGTTATTATATTGGATGATATTGTGTAGGAAATAATTATATATACATGCATTTAAAATAAATAGATGAGAAATTGATTTATAAAGTTTAATAATAATATATACACCTCGACGTTGAATTATAAAAATATTTAGAAATTATTTATTTCCATACACAAGAGAGAGAATATTATTCCCTTTGGGAGTATAATTATATCGACCTGAAATAAAAATTGTTATCAATAAGGCCATGATGATGATGATGATGATATAACAAATAATGAGAATTTAATGGAAGGTAAAAATATATGAGGAAAAGTAATACACGATTACATTTTAGCCCGAGTTGAATTTGGAGTGTGCCTAAAATATGATTTAAATTGAATTGTATTAATTCAAATGAAGAATTTATTCGAAATATTAAAATTACTCTCGAATTATTATTCATTAATTGCAAAGAAATATTAGAAAATTAATTATTTAATACTAAATCACTATTATAAAAGTTAAATTATATTAAGATTCAATCTCAATGGTATATATTATAATTATTATAATTAAAAATTTTTCATCTCCCATTTATATTTTGGTGACATAAAACATTAATTATATCAAATTGACTTTGACAAAAATGAAAATTGGTCTATTGATGAATTATTGATTATCAGGCCACGCTAAAGACTGAACAAAGATTATAATTGTAATCAGTATTAAAAAAAAAAATATGAAGATTAATTAACATACAAGAGAAAAAAAAAATAATTGGTATTTTGAATATAACGTATTATATACAAAAACATTTTTTCAATTCATACAAAATTATATTTTGGCTTTTATTAATTAATATTTACTATACTATCTCGACTGAAAAACTTTTAAACATTCTTATAAACTGGAATATTTATTATTATCACTGAAGAAAAAATTAATAAATAAATGAAATAGAAAAAACAAATGAAATGAAAAATATTTCTGTCATTTTATGGCATTTATTATATATGGGAGCCAACGACTCGTCTTTAGCACATTATTGTTTAGCTTTTATGATATATAAAATTATATATACATATTATTATTATTATTATTATTATTATAAATACATATATGTATATCAATAAATTAAGTAAATTAAAATATCTTCTATGTTCAATATCTGCCACAATAAATTTTTCTTCGATATTGAAGAGAAATAAATTGTTCAAGGATGAGTATTACATGAAATAACAACTTAATATATTTATATAATGTTGTTTTATTTTTATTTTTATATTATTGATGCCAATTACTAGCGTTACTAACATTTATTTATTTATTTTTTTTTTTAATTACCAC
The DNA here is from genome assembly GCA_030347275.1 of Microctonus aethiopoides. NCBI lineage: Eukaryota > Metazoa > Arthropoda > Insecta > Hymenoptera > Braconidae > Microctonus > Microctonus aethiopoides. Next base: position 8,956,694 of record JAQQBS010001423.1, on the reverse strand, counting down.
TTAATGTGAATATTAATTACTATAATTGAAATCTTTCTTACAGGCATTTTCCGTAATACGGAAATTATTTTTTGCATACTTACATTTATGCAATTACATTTTTTATTCTATTTTTTGTTTATTTGTTTATTTATTTATTTATGTTTTCTTTTTTTTATATTTATTATCGCGAGGGTGAATTGGGATTTAAAAAGATATGTGGATTCAACCACTTCGCAAATTATAACTCCACGCACGGAGATATTTACAAGATAAACATTTTAGAACAATGTTATTTTTTTTTTTACCAATAATTTATTATTTTTATTTATGGCCGCTCTAAGATTTGTATAGGATTAAACTGTACAAGGCTTTTTGCTTTAAAAGGCGGAATTTGTTGAATATTTAATTTATTTATTTTTCATATTTGTTTATTATTTAATTTAATTTTTTTTTTCTCTCGGAAATTTTAATGTTTTTTCTTTTTTTTTCCAGCGATTTTTATAAGCAAATATCTATGCGTTAAGAGTAAACTATTTACAAAGTGGGCACTGGCTCACTCTCTCCTTTATTATTTCTCTTAGAATGCACCTAAGAGTTTTTTTTATTTTTATTGTAAAAAAGAAAATTGGGAGAAATAAGAAAATAATATTTTTTTATATAAAAAAAATTGGGGTATTTTGGCGATCGATATAAATCCCGTTTAAGGAAGTCTTATATTTTATTTTAGCAACTATAAAGTAAAAAATATCGCGGGATTTACCTAAGTATATATTTCAGGATGCCAAATGCAATTCACATTACACACAATTTTTTTTTTTTTTCATTATCGTTTATACGTCACACAATACATTCGTTGACTATAAGCTCTAAATTCTACATCTCCATTAAGATGCTTCTCATCCAAATAAAAATAAAAAATTATTACAAATAGTTTCGCAATAGAAAAAAATTATTTAAATAATATATTGATGATTTCACAAAATAAATTTTCGATCGTTGTGTAATTAATATAATTCGTTTTTTATCTAATTTACATAGAAAAATAAAAATGAATCTTCAGCTATGTGTGTAATAGTTTAGTATTTTAATGATCGTTTTTTTTTGTTTAATTATTATGTCAAAAAAAAAATTATATAATTAAAGATAAAAGATATGATTTCATATTTTTTGTTACTTTATTGAAAACAGTTTTTATTCTACGAATCCCGGAGTTTATTTATTCATTTATTAATTCTCTCACTCTTTCATTGTAAAATATACAAAAAAAATGATAATTATTTACAATCACAATTGAATTATTGTGCATATGTGTATGTGTATGTGTTTGTTTGCGTATAAATAGTTGCAAAATATAAGATACAAGTGAAAAAAATAAAATAAAATTGAAATGAATGGAAAAATATTTATATAAACAAAACAAAAAATTTATGATGGCGCAAATATTAATTAGCAAACACGTACGGTAATTGATTATGAGAATAATTTTTCCTCACGTTTGTTACACATTTACAAAAATATTAGGAGGACACAAGATGAACAATTGCAAATGTGTAATGTCATCTTTTTCATTTTTACTTTTTTTTATGCAGTAATTTTATCAATTATTGATTTAATTTTTCTTTTTTTTATGCAGCTGAGGAAAATGAGACAATTTTAAAACGTCACTGAGTTCCCTTACAATCTAAGTTATCTAAATTACTTACAATTTATCTATCATTTTATTTTCATTATCCTCATTTTTCTTTTGTAAATTTTTTTTCCCATTTTTTTTTATTATTTTTCTTTAAAATTAAAGTATTTCCAAGTTTTTTTATAATCTAAAATTCATCATTTCTCTTTACTCAATGAACTCATTCAATTAATTCATCATCATCATCTTTCTTGACCATTTAATTTCATTTGTTGCCATCGATGTTAAATTTTCTCTTATTTAAAATATTACATTGTCATTATCTTATTTTTTCGTGTTCTCCATTTCATTTACTCATTAAATTCAAAAATAAAAAATAAATCTTCCATCTTATACCACTGAATACGTTCACACATACATGCAACTCAAGCTCTCTACGATATGAAAGAAAAAATTACAATTTTCACACAAGTATTAAATCACTTATTCATCCATAACTCACTAAGTTATGTTGCACTAAAAAAAAAAATCATCTCAATCACAATAATGTGCTCAAGTTTCAAACTCTCCAAATTTTTCTCACATGGCGTTATTAAACATGTCACCAACTCCTATCATCATAAAGTTCATTTGTTTCATTTTCATAATTATTCTTTTATTTTATTTTATTTATTCAGCTTTTTGCATTTAATTAAAAACTTTACTTGGAAATATTTTATTAAGTGAAAGATAGAGAGAAAGAAATAGAGGAGCTCTGTATAAAAAAAAAAAATTGGAACACCTCAATTTTTCTTTTCATTTTCAATTATTTAGGAACGTAATTCGTACGCGCGCACACAATTATTATTCGCATTTTTAATAGGAGCAGCGCGCATTTGCTGATGATTAAGTGGCATAAGGCGGCTGATAGGAGGAGTTTGGTAATATATCGAGCAAAAAGCTCATGTGGCATATCGTTTGGTCCAAAGCCGTGCTATACGATCGTGCTCCTCACGATTTTGTAGATACTGGGTTGCTATACTTCCCACAAGGGGATCAGCTAAATAAATTCATTTGTCATAATATTAATAAATACTCAAGAGACATAAAATATATAAAAAAAATTTACAAACCTGGATTACAATCTGTTAAAAGTGAACAAATTGATAGAAGAACTTTTGAAATTGTTAACGCCGGCGACCAATTGTCTTTGAGAATATCAAGACATATCACACCTTGACTGTTTATATTGCAATGATAAATTCGCGTTCGGAAAGTAACCTACAATTGAATAAATAAATAAATAATATTTATAAATGATAGTTGAATTATTTTATTAATTGTTTTAGAAATAAAAATTGTACCTTGGGAGGTTTAAATGGATATTCAGGTGAAAAATGAATGTCCAAAAAGAAAACACCACCTTCATATACTGAGCCTGGTGGTCCCAAAATGGTGGACACCCATTCATATAGGTTATCACTTTTTGGACCAGCACTACAATTTGGCGGTGGGTCCAAAGTAATTTCTGCTAATTCTTTTTGTATCCTATTACAATTAACAATAAAATAATCATTCAATCAACCAATTTATAATACAAAAACTATCAATAATAATTATATTCAATATATAATTAATTATTTCTACCTTTTAGCTGATGTTCCTAAAGCCTTTGACATTTTGGGATTAGTTTTTGCTTCTTTATTCTCTGGTTTATTATCCGCCAGTGATGATCCTCTACCTCTACCAGTACCACTGGAACCAGCTCCAGAAGACATTTTGCTAAAAATAAAAAAATCAAACACATCTTTTATCAATACAATCTTAATAAACAAATTAAACCATAACCCAAAATTAATAAATGAGTGAATATAAGAGACTAAATATTCCATGAATTCAATGAAACTCTTAATCAACTTTCAATACAAAAAAAAAAAAAAAATACTTCTCACCTTTTTTGATGACTTTTATTTGTCGTCGTGTTGACTCTTAATCCTGGCAAAAGGTTCAGCCAATTCAACAATAAAAAGATGCCGTTAATTACAATAACATGAATAAAATAATAATTTTATTCAATGGACACAGTTAAATCCTTGTTTGCTTGTGTATTATATGTATATACGGTATCACCCACTATTATGGGCGAATTTCGGGCTTGCCGGATCACGACAATGGAGGTTGTTCGTGGGGATACGACGGGGACACAGCAATGTAGCAGTAGACACTAATAAATGAAAATGGTAAATTGCCAATATAATTGATATTTAATACGTCTACCTAGATTAATTAATAATTATTGTGGACGGCGTCACTAATAGTCACACTTTTTTTTATAAATATATGTGTATATATATGTATATGTATAAACATATATGTATATTATTTTTTCAGATTTGTGTGTCTATCTACCGCCTCTTCCTCGGATCACCCGGGCGTCTCTTCCACAACTTCTTTCTTCTCTCCTCAGTCCTCGAACCTTACTTTTCACCTCTCTCTCACGCTTATGCTCATTTTTCATTCGTCTCACTCGTTAACTATCCATCTTTGTCTGTCACTAGGTTAGGATTTCGCACGCCACACACTCTGTCTGCCTGGAACCTCAGATGGAAAATTAAACTATCGGTTAGAGGGAAAGAGAGAGAGAGAAAGAGAAAATCTACACAAGCGCAGTAATGCAGTGATTTGAATTATCCGCTCTCTCAGGATGTACCGACATTTATCTAGTCAAAATAGAGGTTGAATTTTTAAGGTTAATTTTTGTGTTTAAATTTTATTTTAAGGTTGTAACTCATTGGGTTGTTGGATTTGTTGATGAAGTGGTGGGAAAAATGTTTTTTTTTTGTTAGAATGATATTGAAATTTTGATAAGATGAGAAAGTTTTGAGAGAAATTTATAAATGTGAATTTCAATATGCCGCCATGTTTGTGGGTTTCAGGTGGCGCCATTTGTACATAGCTTCCGGTTAGTTGGGGGAATGGAACATTGAATTTTTCGTATCTGTAGGTTGGTGTTATTGATTTAGTGACGTGATATGCCATTTTTTTTTGTAGTTTACTGTACGTTATAAAACATTATTTATTATTTACAGTGAAATATTGAATAGTAATTATTTTTATTAACATTAATTTATAATCATAGTGCAGTAGTGGTTTAGTATTTTTAGGTTATAATAGCTATAAAAGCATCAAGATGGGAAAACGCCAGCATCAAAAGGATAAAATGTAAGTAATTATTTAGTTTGCTATTTTTTTTGAGGTTATACATGTACTTTTGAGACATTTATCGTATTCACAGTCAATTATATTAATTAATTTTATATTCTATACATTTTAGGTACTTGACGTACACTGAATGGACAACTTTGTATGGTGGTAAAAAATCTGGGGAAAATTCCGAGACATCTGAAGATTCAACATTCCGAAGATTACCCTATGATCATTGTTGTGTCAGTCTTGTACCTTTTGAACATCCATATTGCGATGCTCATGGCAATGTTTTTGAATTAGAAGCAATTCTCGCATATATCAAACAATTTAAACACAATCCAGTAACTGGGAAATCAATTGATGCTAAATCACTTATTAAATTAAATTTTCATAAAAATGCTGCAGGAGAATATCATTGTCCAGTATTGTTCAAAGTATTTTCAAAGCATTCACATATTGTTGCTGTTAAAACTACTGGCAATGTATTTTCTTTTGACGCCGTTGAACAATTAAATATCAAAACGAGAAATTGGAAAGATTTATTGAATGACGAACCATTTATTCGAGCAGATCTTATTACTATTCAAGATCCAACAAATGCTACGAAATTTAATCTTTCCAGATTTCATCATATTAAAAATAATTTAAAGGTTGAAGATGAAGGTATATATTTTTCAATAATTTGAAATTCATTTATTTAATCGTGCAAATAATATATTTATACGTTTTATTCATTTTCAGAAACAATTAACAGTCGCGGAAATCCAAATGCTAGACTGAAGACAGTGTCTCACGAGACAAAAGAAATTTTAGAACAATTGGGAAGAGATTATAAACCCACAGAGAAAAAAGCAGAGGCAAATAAACCAGTAGCGGATAAATTCAATGCTGTAAGTAAAAAATATTATTTTAAATTGATAAACAAATTATTAATTTATTTTTATATGCCAGGCACATTATTCTACTGGTGCAGTTGCGGCAGGATTCACGTCGACAGTAATGCCCCAAGAAACAGTTCATCAAGCAGCTATTGTCTCTGATGATTTAGTCCGTTATGAAAGAGTAAAGAAGAAAGGTTATGTTAGACTTCTTACGAATTTTGGTGCACTTAATATCGAGCTTTATTGCGATGTTATTCCAAAAACTTGTGAGAATTTTATTAAACATTGCCAAAATAGATATTATGATGGTACAAAATTTCATCGATCGATTCGTAACTTTATGGTAATGATATAATTTATTCTAACCTCAAAAATAAGAGATTAAGAAATCATTGAATGTTAATTATTATTGTTGAATTTTTGATTGTAGATTCAAGGTGGAGATCCAACAAACAGTGGCAACGGTGGTAAATCCATTTGGGGTAAACCATTTGAAGACGAATTTAAACCTAACTTGGTTCATCAAGGCAGAGGAATTCTTTCTATGGCGAATTCAGGACCAAACACAAATGGATCACAATTGTAATTAAAATAATAATTATTTACAATTTTTTCTCAAATAAATTCATATATTATTTATAATATTAATTAATTCTTATTTTTTAGCTTTATTACTTTTCGTTCTTGTCGTCATTTGGATGGTAAACACACGGTTTTTGGAAGAATTGTTGGTGGATTGGACACTTTGAATAGCATAGAAAAAGTTGAAGTAGATAATAAGGACAGGCCGATTGAGGATATTATTCTTCAACGTGCTCAAGTATTTGTAGATCCATTCCAAGAAGCAGACGAACAATTAGTCGCTGAAAGAGCTGCTGAGGCTGAAAGAATAGCAGAAGAAGCAAAAAATAAGGAATCTGCTAAGAAAAATGAACGTGGTAATGTTTTGAAAGCTTATCATTCAGGAGTAGGAAAATTTATCAACATTTCCCAGGAGACTAAGTAAGTTTGTCTTATCTTATCTGAGATAATGATAGTATAGAGAGAATATATTTATATATTACTATAATGTGTAATTATAATTTTTAGCAGTGCACAAAGCATTGAATTGCCAGCGAAGAAGAAAAAAACAACCACAATCCCGTACTCTATTGATAATATCTGGTGAGAATTTGAGATTATCAGTGATATATTTGACTTTTTTTTTAGGTTAAATTGTAAAATAAAAATTATTTTATGAAAAAAATTCATTATATTCTTTAGAGTGAATAGTTGAATAAAAAAAATTTACTCAACAATACGATTCAAACACAAAAAAGAAAAGAATTGTAAATTAATTTTCCCGCTCAGCCATTCGATTTGTCGCGCAGATGCGTGTGCGCAGGATGGCAGGAGTGCGCAACTAAATTTTGATATTTTTTCTTTAAATAATATTGTAACACTCATTGAAATTATTTATGAATGTATAAAATATTTATTATAAATGTTTTATGTATAATTATTCATTAACAGATATTTTTTTGTTCTATTTAATGACAATGACCTTTTGAATGACGACGAGTTGTTTCATTTCAGGTTTTCCACTTCTCAGAAAACCAGTCGTCCATGTTTAGTTTCCGTGGTCCCTCCCTGAATGTCAAGACGTGTGTGTGCATTTTATTGTGACTGTTTTACGTGTCTTATCTCAAATTTCAACAGTGATTAACTCAAATTATTCATTATTAGACCATCCCTGAGACCACTCAACATTCATTATTCAAAATACCATGGAAGATCTCGGTGAGTTAATTACTATTTTTTACCTCCTAACCTCAAAATTTATTGTCCACAAACTTTGTTTATTTTATTCACTAAATATCTAAAAGAATTCAAATTTAATACCTAAATTAATTCGCCCGTAAGAAATAAACATCAAAATTAAGTATAAACAATCGGGATAAATTAAAAAAATACAAATAATAATATAATATTTACATATATGCTAATAATCAGTTGATTCAACATAAAAAGCCCGCGATATTCAAATACAATACATTGTGGTATGCGGTTTCTCATTATAATTTCAGTCGCAAAATCCAACAGACTAAATCTAATTTTAGAAAATTACGTTATCTTGATAACCTTTTACACAAAATTGATACTAATATCCTCCCACCATTACTGAAAAAAAAAAAAGTAAAATAAATTCTTAAGATCTTTGATCTCTCAAAAAATAAATCTTGTTGACATAATATTACCAAAGAATTATTTTCGGACTTGTCTTGTCACAGGATAAGAGACATTTGGTTTTCTTACGTTCTTTTTGCGAGGGCGTAAGCCATAAATAAAATCTTGCCTTTTTCATTTCATTTTATTTTATTTTATTTTATTTTATTTTTTTCTTCTTCTCTCATTCTCTCTATCTCTCAACACTTTTCCTTCTCTCCTCTTTCTTTTGTGTCGCATTTACCGTGGGTCAAATGCACACGCACTCACACAGACACAATCTTTACTCGAAGAAAACATTATAAGAGTCAATGAGAGAGAGCTTAGTCGTGTTTGTTCTCTCAGCTCGTAAAGAGAATAAAATTTTTCATTTCAATTGCTGCGATTAAATACCGTATAAAAATCATTTAAATTATTAATAACAATTTACATGCAGTGTTATATTATATTATTTATACAAAAACGTTACAGTGAAAAATTCAGTTAACTTTTAAACATTTAACAGTGTTTGAAATAATTAATTATTAAAATAAATAATATTACATATTTTATCATATTTAAATATTTAAAAGTATTTATCACACAGTTAAATTATTGAATGCATTAAAATTTCATTTAATTATTTATAATATTATTCATATGTAACAATATACCACCACGTGTTGAGGTGAAGAGCTAATTCTATAATAAACCCCGGAAATATAATTATTTTTAAACACATATACATGTTTACTCCCACTTTATCTTATTTATTTTTTTTTTTCTATTATTTTATTTTGTTTTCGTGTATGCACTCGGTAGTGGAGCAATAAAATTAATATGAAATTTTATACACAGATGAAAGCCGACTGTTAACTCAATCGCGCATGAATTTTTATATTATAAACTATCGTTATTTTATATTTAATATCAAATTGGCTTTGAACTTGACCGAGTCTCACGTGAAATTAATTATTATATTTAATAAAATATATCTGATTTATTAGTCAAATAAATATTTAATGTGAAAATTCATCGTGAAAATTTTTTACTAATAAAAATTTAATAAATAAATAAATAAATAAAAGTACAATGGCTATGGATAGAACAATGTATGGAAAAATACAACATGGTGCTAGTTATCAACCATATAGAATTACAATGAAGAGAGGTAGAGATGCAGGAGCACCAGGATGTGAGTTTAATTTTTAATTCGATCATTATTTTTATTTATTTATTTATTTATTTTTTTTTTTCACTTTAAATAATTATTATCCACATTATTAAATATTTTTATACCGGTTAATATATTTTAATTAGTCTATATTAATAGTATAATAATTTTTTCTTTGAGTTTAATTGATATTTTAGACAATTCATTTGTTTATTTCGTAAAAACACACGATAATTAATTTATTTCTAGTAAGTTTGCATTAACATAAAGGAATGTAAATTAAGGTCGAGCGTATTATGAATGCCGTCTTGCATATAAATATCTCCATGACAGCAGTCTTAGATTATTACTCAATGAATATCGCACTTATTTTTCTTTATTTATTTTTTTCTCTTTTTTATTTTTTTTTTCCTCTGCATCTTCAGGCTTGGTTTGTTTATATTTCTTTCAGTATTGAAATGAGATAATACTCTCTTCATTGTGTATGATCGTTGAATCGTATACAAAATTAATTTTTTTTCTTTCGTAGTATATTTCTGAAATTTATCAAATTTTGTAGGTAAAGGTTGTGGGATATTTTTATTTATATTATTTTCATTTATTCGAAGGAGAAATTATAATGAAAAATAAATTTTTGTCCTCGACGCAATGTGACCTTTGGCGAGTCCGGGAGAAATTACTTTGAAGTGGAACGACGGTAAATTATCCACGGGCAGTTAGTTTATATTGATATTTACTGACGACTTTTAAGATATTTAAGTGTATTATAGAATTAGAATTATTATACACACGCATACATTGATTAATATATTAATATTTTGCTCGACTGCAAAGATTTTAATAGAAGCACGTGATGTTGATAGACAGAGTGTGGTTGGAAAAAATAAATTATTTTATCAAGTCGAATAATAAAATTGATTTTATTAAAGAAGAAAAATTTTAATATTTTTTTTTATTTGACTTTGATGAATAAATTTTAATTTAATTAACGACAATTTTATTATTTTATATTCATTTTATTGCGTGTTTGAGAGACGGTATAATGAGAATAATCATTGACATATATTTAAATTGACACAAGTGCGTCACTTTATTTTATTGAAGAACAAAACGGACAAATTGATGATGAGCTCGTTAAAATTAATTATTTATTTTTTTTTCAATCGACAATAACAATTTTGTATAAACTTCAGTGGATTTATTTAATTTATTTTATGGTGTTTTATGATGAAAATAGTGTTTATAAAATATATATTAATTATGTAAATAATTGATAAATATATTTATAAACATTTGAGTGCGTTGAACTAACATTTGTAATGAAGACGATCATGAATCATGAATGATTGCACAGTAGTACAATTCTATATTTATCTCACATAGTGGGTTTAAAGATAAAAAAAATATAATTGCACAATTCTCTCTGGCGTACAGTAATTTGTTTTTATATCAATATCAGACACTAAATTCAATTTTATATTTTATATCTCAAATATCAATGGAAAGAAATTTCGGGAATAGAGTCGATGACAATAATAATTAAACCATCCTAAAAAAAAATTTAATAAATAAAAATATATATATATATATATGTATATAGATCTTAAATATCCTTTTATGGTTATTTCCTGAGAGACAATAAATATTGTTAATGTCGCATTACGCAATTGAAGAAATGTGCCGGGTAATTGGTGTGGAGATAAATTTTTTATATAAACAATTATGTATACTTTAGTAAGAAAAAATTGTCGAGTGTTTTCTGTGTAGTTATTTTGCGGTGCCATATTTAGAAATTGAATTTTATTATTAATTATTATTTTATTACAAAAAAAAAAAACGAAATTTTAAATTTATAATTGTATATATATTTTTTTTTTATTTTATTTTTCATTGGATTTTTTAGTTTTAATAATTTAACTACGGTTAAATAAATCAAATGGTTTTTTATCGACTGAATTTAGTTTTTTTCTAGTTCAAAATAACGCCAATAGAGTATGGCTATTTTGAATTATATTTTTGCCTTGATATACGACGTGAAGTAAATAAAAGAATAATAAATATAAATGTCCTTGTGAAATTAAAATAGTGATAGTAATGGACCTCTGCAGAAATAATAAATAAAATAATTTAATTATCACAAAGGTATTTTGTAATAATTAATTTATTTTATTTTTGTGACAATAATGACCTTTAAAAAAATATTTAACAGTAGAATTTTATTTTATATTATGAAAAAAAAAAAAAATGTATTCATCCCACGTACGTTCCTTTAATATTGTACACTCCCCACGTCATTTATGACTCCAGAATTGGAAGTGAATGACGTCACAAATGTATATATTGGAATTAAACTTGAGAACAAACTGGTTAAATACATTACTACAGTTTACAATTTAATACCAAGTGGAAGTGCTCTCACTTTCCTCTTTCTTCTGACTCATATACGTTTTTATTATATTTTTTTGACTTCTTCAAAGTCCTTTAGACTGTGTTGAGAAGTGTCAAAGTATCGTCATAAATATATTTTGACCAAAAATAAATTATAAAAACACTCTAGGAAATTGTGGTGAGAGAAAAAAAAAAATATTCTATAAATTTATCATCAAAATTTTTGTGATATTTTTCTATAAAATTACATAAAAGCGATGTACATCTTTGTATGCAATGACACATTTGTTTACTATCGCTTAAAGTAATGGAAGAATAAATTTTGTTGTAGATATTATTATGTGAATCAGTTCCGAAGTGTAAAAAAAAAAAATTTAACAAAATTAAAAAAAAAAGTTGTGACTTGAGGATAAAATAAGGGCGAGGCATTTTTTTAATTGACAATCAACATGATGATGATGATGACGGGTGAGTTTAAAAATAAACAAATTATCCAGTGACTTAATAATAAATTATAAATTCGATAAAGTTGCAATAGAGAAAAAATAATAAAAGAAAATATAATTTTAAGCAGACAAATTAATTAAATTCGTTTTTTATTTGTTCATAAACAAATATATAAATTAATTAATTAATTAATTAATATTGATACTTATACAGTTATAGAATAATTAATTGAACAAAAAAAAAATTCGATTATGCATGGGCGTTTGTATTAATTCTTTAATACGAGGTCTGAGTCCATATGAGGAAAGGAAATAAATCACCCACGTTCATTAGACAAATAAAAATATATATTTTCCTCACTAAATAATTTTAATTCAGTGTATTAAATTGTATTTTAATACAATACACAAGGCCCTCGGTACTACTAATACAACAAAGTATAATAATTTAGCTTTATATTTAAACCGTCGCCAATTTTATTTGTTTCATTTGTCTGGGCACGGCAGTCGCGACGTTACGCTCTACTGATGCTGTTTAAAAAGCGAACAATAAAAATCCAGGGGTCTGATTTATTACTATAATTAATATAAAAAGAAGAGAACAATCCATAAATTTATAAATAAATAATTAAATTAACAGAGTTGCAAAAAAAAAATAAGTTCAATAAGAAAATTTATAATTATAAAAATAAATATTTTGTTATAGATTAATTAAATTTAATTTGTTTAAAGCTCTCTGATTATTTATTATTCATTCCTGATGGTTTGTTACAATCCATGAATTTATAAATAAATAATTAAATTAACAGAGTTGAAAAAAAAATAAGTTTAATGAAAGAATTTAAAATTATAAAAATAAATATTTTTTCATAGATTAATTTAATTTAATTTGTTTAAAGCTCTCTGATTATTTATTATTTATTCCTAGGTGGTTTCGTTATGGAACTGAATAGAAAATAAATTGTTTAAATTGTTTATTGGATAATAATCATAATTGTTGTTTAATATTGAGAGAAAGAAGTCGAGAAAATGTTGAAAGTTTTGTGCTCTGGTCACAGAATTAAATTGTTGGAATAAAAGATTGAGAGAATGAAGTAAAGAAGAAAACGTAAGATGTTGTTATTCTTATGTATACATATGTACGTATATGTGTGTATATGTGATAGAACTAGGGAGTAGCGAAATAGATATATAAACATAAATGAGAACGCGTTTTGATCTAAGCTTACGAGTTGTGACTTTCAGTCAGTCTCGTTTGAGTCTCACTAGATCATCTCTTGTGCGTTTATTTGTTTTCAGTTATTTTACATCTTTATTTAATTCTCTATTTTGTTTCTTACTCTACACAAACAAGTATTTGTTTATGAACCATTTGGGAAATTAATTATTGCTGAAAGATTGTTAAATTATTGAGGTGAAATATTATTTCATAGATAAAAATTCTTTAATATTATTTAATTAAATTAAAATTTATTTGTCTTTATTAAAATTTATATTTGATATATTTTATTTTTGTTTATCATTGTGATTGGATTTTTTAATTCGTTTGATTATTTTTGTAACTACGCGAGTAATTGTTAGATGATTTTTTTTTTTTTTAGTGAAATATTGCAAATAGTCTCGCGTTCTAATTTAGTGGTTTAATTTTAGATTTTTCATTGCTCAATTTTCAACGCACGTGGCAGCTAGACACTGTACGCAAGGAAGAAAATGAGAAATAATAATCGCGGTAATTTGTGTTGATTCATATTCGAAAAAAAAAAAATGCCAACAAAGAAAATTTAATATTTACTTTATATAATAATTAAATCGTCTTTTGCATTTATTAAGTGTAAAAAAATTTATTCTATAGAATATTCTGACAATTTTCATAGATAATTAATATAAAACAACGACAATGAATCAAATGAGACCAATGTCACCAATTAATTCAATTAGTCCAAGTCGTTTAGCAACAATAAAAAGACACGAATCATGGGAGCAACATATAAGTGAGTAATATTATCATAAATAAAAAATTTGTCGAATAATAAAAATGACAAAAAAAAAAAAAAAAAGTATATTCAACTCATTAAAATCTGAAATAATTTGCATTATCAATGAGTGTAATGATACAGCAATGTAGTAAATGTCTCTACATGTTGTCATGTCACTCCGGAAGAGAGGCGATAAGACAACGACGAGGTCGGTCAGTTCTTCGCCTCTTCTTCCTCTCAATTTATTTTTTTTTTAATTCTATTTCTTTTATTTTATTCTCTGGAAATTCTCCCACCACTTTGATGACCATCAGAGAGTCATGATACCACATTTATATTTTATTGAGTCGACTTCTCCAGTCTGGAATTTACTCGTGTGTGTGGTGGGATCGTCAACCGCACACCCATAAATATTTTTTTCCTCCTCTGTATCATTTATTGACACTTTAAGTGAAGTGATTAATTTTTTTTATTCCTCATTCCTCAATACACAAATTGCCAGCTCAATAGTTAATCAATTAATTCATTAATTCATTCATAAGCATCATGAGTGGACAGTATAAACGTCAGGAGAAATCAACAAAATGTCTAGATTTATTTAATCTTGGTGAGGAAAAATAATTTTATTTAAAAAATAAATTTTACTCAAAGAAAAATTTTATTTAATTGTATTTTAACAGTGTCGTCGTTTAAAAATTACTGCTGATGTTTGTGTATTAATTCAGTTGCTCAACAATAGTGTGTAAATAAATGAAATAATAAATACTTATATGAGAAGCAAAAAAAAAAAATTGCTGATGAATGAATTTAAAAATTTAAAAATTAATCTGTATATTAATATTTATTTTCTTCTTCAATTTTGCAGATGCTCTCCTTGCAGATTTGCAGAATACAGTATCATCTTCTGAGAGTAATCATCATGCGAGTAATAATGCAACACCTGGCTATGGTTCACTCAATGGAAGTAGAATCCATCCAACATCAAACATGTATCGGTCTTACGATGCAAGAACATCACCGTTGCCACCGCAGTCGGTAAGTTAAAGAGCTTTCAAACCACCTCAACTGAAAATTAACACCTAATAATAATGACGACGACAACGACGATGATGATGATGATAATAATGAAAGCTAGAGAGTATGAATAGCAAGAAAGCTCCAACTCCAATAGTGTAAAAATAATATTTATTTAATGAAGAGCTTAGTAAAGAATATCAAGAGATGGCGTGAATAACTTCATTCAAAAATTTATCAAGATTATTTTGTAAATTTTATTTTGAATGATTAGTTAAAATAGAAATGATTTTAAAGGGTTATGATACTGATTTGATGATTGGATTTTATTTGGAATACAAATATAATTGCTGACGTCAAATGTTAACCAGACATTTTTGCTTGATTGATTTAGACAATTTGGCAGTAAACTAGATTTTCTTGATACATGTTTAAATAATTTTTTTATACTACATTTGACATTGGATATAATTATAAATTTTCATTTACCAAATCAATTCTTCAACACTCGGATTTTTAGAAATTTTTTTTTTCTTATTTTTTTTGTTTTTATTTTTTTTTTGAAGCGATCATTCAACAACTAGAGTTAAAAATGATGTTTCTATTTTACTTTCAACTTGAAATACTAGTCAGTCTGTTGAGAAAATTTTTTTTAAATTTACTACAATGAATTTATTTATTTTTTTTTTTTATTTTCATTTCAAATTACGAAAATTATTTTTAGTAGTAATTTTTTCGTGTCAATGTACTTGTGACCTGTGCATATTAAATTAATATTAGTGTATATGCGTAGTAGTAGTAGTAGTAAACTGCAAAAACTTTGAATATAATTTATATTGATCGAGTTAAATTTTCCATTATTTAACATATGTTAGTTTTCCATGAAGGAAGACTTTATATTATATTTATTGATTTTCTTCGGGGCCTAGGACAATTTTTAAATATATTATTCAATACTATTGATTTATACATAGGCTATTTACCCTTCGTTTACTAATTTTTCCTCCACTGTAAATAAAAATCTTACATAAATTAATCGTCAATATAAAATTTATTTAAATTCAATTTTTCTTTTCTATCCAAAATATATTAATATTTAATTTTTCATTTATACTAACTCGTATTTACTGTGCAATAGTTATTAATAGTCACTATTGTATCTAAAAATAATTTGTGGCAAGTGTTTGGTAATACTGGAAATATATTTTATACTCCTCCAGTTTTATTACTTGAGAATTTAAATTTATTCAATAAAAATTATTTCTCATTTTTTTCTTCCATTATTTTTATTAATATACAGACTATTTAAACAATAATATTTATATATTTATTTATAATTTTATGGGTCCTTGAGGCGATATAGTATAATATTGTGGTGAAACATAAGCTTTAAAGTCAGATCACGTTGAAATTGTATTTGCAGAGCAACAGCTCCAGATCTTCGAAGAATTGGTGGTGCGCAAAAGCAGAGTCTCCAAACCTACACATTTATATTTTTCTCTCTTTTATTTATTCATCTCTGTCTATCTTTTTCTATATATTATCATCATTCACGCTTTGCACACGCGTGAACATATGTTAAAAGATCCATGAGGAAAATTGAAACGAATTGGTTGGCACAAAATATATTTCGGAATAAATTTAAACATTTTAAAATAACGAATAAAATATATATAATACATAATTTGGTATATAAATTTTATAAGGTTACATTATTATTACGTTGTTGTTGTCATTATTATTATTATGTATTATAAATAATTTTATATATTATTAATGGATAAATATAATTTTTTGGCATATTTAACAAAATTTACATCATATTATTTGAAAGCTACAAAGCTTATTTCAATATTGACTTTTCATAGTCCCAGTCGTAAACATAAAATTTCAATTTCATTCTCGATATTTATTGCTCTTAGTGTATCATGATATTTTTGTATTTAACCTAGTTACAAAAATAGTAAAAATCAAATTTTATTTATTAATTTATTTTTTTTTTCGATGTTTTTCATTGACCTAGTTTAAAAGTATTATGATTGATTGATTGCTGGATTAATTAATGTATGCTTCCGGCTATATTAGTAAATTTTGTAATTTAAAAATAGCATGAAAAAAAAAATGGTGTTTATCAATTTTTATTTTTCTTCAAATTGGAGTACACTAATTATTTTTTATCATTAACTTTACGATCATTTTTAATGTTACTGCTGATGCTGACATCATCATTAGGAATAAATATTTGATCTGTTTGGCACACGACACGCCAAAAAATCATCAACTCAATGCCAAAACAACACACAATTTAGTGTGTTGATCTTGCTTTACACCTGTTTTCTATTTTATCATCACTGTAAATATTAGACATTTTTTTTTCTTTATATGATTTAATATTAATATTTTTTTTTATTTTTTATGTTTTAGCCGACTTATCAAAATCGTGAGGCAATTGAAGAGACAGTAACAAGCTCAATTCCTTATCAGTCCAGTGGAAAAATGCCATCGCTTAATAATAATTTATCTGAACTCGATACATTACTGCAAGATTTAAGCAACGCACGATACAATACCCACTTTCAAGAACGAGGTTAGATATTTATTATTTATTAATATTTTTTAAAATATGATTTTTATTTTTTCATAAAAAAAAAATTTTATCTCTATTCTGTAGCTATTAAAATCCACCTCATAATTTCTCTGAATTAATATCTCTATTAATAATATCTATAAAAATCATTGCATTAAGTAAATAAATTTTTTCTATCTTAATTCAATGAAAAAAAAAAAATATTTTTAACAATTATTTTTTTCTTTATTAGAAACAAGATTGTCTAATGGCGGTGCAATAAGTCCAATGATGAGATCACCAAGCAGTTTATCAGCATCAAGACCCACTGTTGATTCGCTTCTAGATGAGCTAAGCACAGCAGTGCCAAATGGGTAAATTTATTAAATAATAATTACATGAAACAATAAAACAAAATGAAATAAATTATTAATAAATATAAAAAATGTATTTAATTTTCTAATTAAAAATTAAATGATTATGCATAGCGATTATCCACATGAGGGTAAAGTAAAAGTAACAATTCAGGAGACATCAACAGAAGTTCAACCTGTTTATCCAGGTTATAATTTACAAGAACAAAATTCATTAACTCGCTCAAGTGAATTACATCGAAGCTATGCAAACGGTCACACTGCAAGCAGTGCAACTAAAGAATTGGATGATTTGATGGCGTCGCTTTCTGAATTCAAGGTAATTAATTAAAGAAAATAAATCTACAAATTATTTATTTTATTTATTTATTAATAATATTTAAATATAATGATGGAACCACTTGTGTGTCCCACGCGTAGTCGAATGAATAACAAGTCAAGTTAAAAGCTTGCCTGCCCATTCTTGGCTGGCCATGTTACCGAAATAACTATTTTCTCTCGGTCTATTCCACCGTCTCAACTTAAAGCAAAGTAAGAATCACCCACTGTCATTTTCATACTACTAATGCTACTACTCCCTCTCTCATTATTTGTTCTCGGGTATTTCGTCTTTTTTCCCCACTGCCATCGGCTGTTTCTTTAGATATATTTATTCTGGTGGGGCATTTACACGACTGGGGCAATTGCGATGAGAGAGAAATCACTTTTGATCATCGAATAGCTTTTCAGTTAGTCTCGAAAGCTCAACAGGAGCATCAAGGTGCCTGTCTCTACTCTTCATTTATAATATTCATTCACACCTGATATCAATTCAATATTAAATTATTATCATCAAATAATAAATATATTATTAAATTCAATTTTATTTAATTTGTATTATTTTAATTATAATATTAAATTATTATTTATCTGCCGTTGGTTGATTTATTATTTTATTTTCTACTTTTCCACAGATAAATGGTAGCACCCACCAACATCAAACAGTGACTGATTCGCCCTACGCAAAACCGAACAAGGCAACGAAAAGTGCACCGAGTCCATTGCCAGAGAGTGGTAATACAACAGCGGCACAATCGCGCATTCATATCACTGAGACCCACACATCGCATCAATATCAACCGCAACAGGGCGAAAGTAGTCATACATTAGCTCAAACATCAACGACCCACGTCAAGCAGAACCAATTGGATTCTATGCTTGGCAATTTACAAGCAGACATGAGTCGTCAAGGTGTTAATACAACGCAAAAAGGATGCTGTAATGCATGCGAAAAACCAATTGTCGGACAGGTGATTACTGCGTTGGGTAAAACGTGGCATCCAGAACATTTTACGTGCACTCATTGTCGTGAGGAGCTTGGCACACGTAATTTCTTTGAACGTGAGGGTCATCCGTATTGTGAGACAGATTATCATAATCTTTTCTCACCACGTTGTGCTTATTGCAATGGTCCAATTTTGGATGTAAGATTTTATTTATTTATTTATTTATTTATTTATTTAAAACAATTTTTTAATGAAGAAAACAAAAAATTAATCGATTGAATTATTTTGGATATTTATTTGTTTATTTTATTTTAGAAATGCGTAACTGCTTTGGAGAAAACTTGGCATACTGAGCATTTCTTTTGTGCTCAATGTGGAAAGCAATTTGGCGAGGAGGGATTTCATGAGCGCGATGGCAAGCCATACTGTCGCGAGGATTATTTCGATATGTTTGCGCCTAAATGCGGTGGATGCAATCGTGCTATTATGGAAAATTACATCTCAGCATTGAATAGCCAATGGCATCCGGACTGTTTCGTTTGCAGGGTATAGAATACATTATTATTTTATGATTAATTATTTATTTTAATATTTACAGAGAGCAATGGATAAGAAATGAGAAGCCAAGTATTTTTTTTTTATTGGTAAAATAAAAAGAAGAATAAAATGCAAGAATCATTTTGTTGATGGTAAAAATAAATTGCAGGATTGCAAGAAGCCAGTATCAGGCAAGTCCTTCTATTCAATGGAGGGCAAACCAGTGTGTCCAAAGTGTGTTGGTGCTGACGAAGAGGAGGAGGAAGAGGCTTAGAAAAATAACAAAATTAAAAAGAGGAATTGTGCAAACCTCTCTCCTCGGAAATCCCATTTTTAAATCGCGCTCTAAATCCGTCATTTAAATATCTCGCTCGTTTTCCACCGATGAACATTCAAAAAGAATTAAAAAATGATCAATAGACCCATATGACCCCCCCGGGCTCCAACTATGTGGAGCCCACATACCCTGAAAAATATATATTTATATATTTATTTTATTTTTTCATTGTTTATTTGTTCTTTCGATGAAAACGAGCGGATTTATGACGTTGGATTTAACGAACTACGACTATTAAGAATTCATACTTGCATAAATGTACATGGTAAATTAATGAAACACGCACGAATTCAGGCTCTATCAAAACACACAAATTTAACACGAGAACACTCCAATAGATTTTTAAGAGTAAAGTCCTCCGACTTACTTCCCAATTTGTTCCTCAATTTTTTTTTCTCGTATATATTTTTTTCTATGTAGAGATTACGATTTAAAAAAAAAACAATTATTGAATCACAACGAAATTTGTTCATGTATTAATATAAATAATAAAATAAAAAAAAAACAAACAAAAAAAACAAAAAAAAACATAAAAAAAATACACAAACACATGAGAGGAATCAGGTGCAAGTAATTCGTGTGCCTTCTTCTCTTCTTCAATTTTTTTTTCTGCATCTCTGCACCCCGGGTGGGTCAGGGTCGCGAATGAAGGAGAGGACACACGATTCAAGTACCTTAGAGACCTCGCGGGCCAAGATTAAGACCTGATAATTCGTGCGTGGGTTTTCTTTTTATTTTTCATGAACAACTGATGAATTATTATTAAGATGGCAATTAATACGTAACAACAAAATAAAAAATTGCCGCGGTAAATTCTGTCTGCGGTGTGTATTCGCAATTTTTATATACACACAAATCTATCTATTGCATGACCGCAACTTGATCTTTGCTCGTGTGCTAATGGCACTGTGGCATTCAGCCAATATTTCGTGGGATTTTTTTTTTTTTGGCACGTAATATCGAGTGTATCGTTTAGAAAATTCGTGGCAATGAGTGATGAAAGATTATGGAGTACAGAATATTGATGAATGAATAATATTGATATGGATAATTTTAGTTATAACTTTACGTTAATTAAATCATTGACTAATTTAGATGATAAATATTATAAAATTATTTATTTATCATTGCAGGACTGTCGACAAAAGTTTCAAGGTGGATCATTTTTTGATCATGAGGGTCTTCCATATTGCGAGACACATTATCATGCCAAACGTGGTTCATTGTGTGCAGGATGTCATAAACCCATTACAGGTTTGATTTATTTATTTATTTATTTATTTATTTATCAATTAAATTATTTTATAATGGATAATTGATTCATTTTATTTTTCTTTCAGGTCGATGTATAACTGCTATGTTTCGTAAATTTCATCCCGAGCATTTTGTCTGTGCTTTTTGCTTGAAACAACTCAACAAAGGCACATTCAAAGAACAAAATGACAAACCATACTGTCATTGTTGTTTTGAAAAACTTTTTGGTTGAATTGAATGGATTATTTTTTTTTATATTAATTTACAGAGGAAACACTCGTTAATTATTAACGTTTTATCAATCAATTTAAAACACAAAGAGAAGATTATTCATAGTAATATCGATTATTTGTTTAAGTATTATTATAATTCAGATTTTTTTTTTAGCGATTTACGGGAATTTAATAATTAATTTTTACTAATTCAAAATGAAAAAAAAAAAAAATACCACAGTTACACCAATGAAATTTTATTTTTCATTGATGATTAAACAAATGAACTTAGATGAAATTTGATGGTAACAATTAGCCACTTTTATTTGTTTATATTTATATTATATATTTATGTACAGATAAGAATTAGGTTTATGTCAAAGTTTAATTTTTTATTCTCTACTGTGTGCATTCGTTTATGGGATTGCACATTTATTTTTCATTCATCAGCACAATTTTATTCACGACAATAGATTTTTTAATCAATAATCCCCTTTTGGTACTATTAATACAGTATTAATAATACTATTCAACAATAAAAATAGTATGAAATAAGATAGTAATGATAGATGAATTTCATAGATAGAAAGTTCGATAAAAAAAAAAACAATTATTAATTATAAGAAACACAAATAGATATGAAAAAAATAACAATTTAATCATGATCCAAAATTTGAATTTATTTGACGCAATATTATATGAATAAGATACATATTTAATATTATTTAATTATTAACTTAACTTCTAGGGATCGTTCAATAAATATTAAGATAAACTTCAACAATTCGTTTATCTTTTTCTTATTCTATTTTTTATTCTCAATTCAAAAATCTATAAAGTAAACGACGAGACTTAGCAATTTCACGCATGTGAACATACAAAAATATATAATAAATAACCTATAAATTTATTTACATGTGTAACAGATAAAAGTGCAAACAAAAATTGTTCATTACATGCTCCAAAAATTTTTAAATAATTACCACGCACATAAGTAATGTAAGTAGAATTGTTATGTTTTTTTTTTTAAATTTGTTAAATTGTAATAATCTCTTCAGATAATTTTTTTTTTATCACAGTCAGGACTTACGATAATTATCCAAAATGAATTTCCCCATCACTCGATATGGTTTTAATTTCATATCAAGCTAAGCTGGGAAATAATTCGGAAAAACTTTCATGCCACAGATCTGTGAGATGCGTTGTCGTCGTTGTTGATTGAAGTCTATCTGATATTGGTGAATCGTGTGATTCATAACCGCAATCAGATAAACATGTTTCAACTTTATAAGACGACGCCGTAGCAATATCAGAATCATCTGAATGATTACTGGACGGTGACATTGAATCAGCAAGTGTATAAGCCGGTGACAAATGATCTTTATAAGAATTATTTGACATTAAATTTCCGGATTCTTCACTGGTTATTTCTTGAACGCACTCTTCTATTCTTACATTATCATCATCGCCCGGATAAATAATTGTTATGCAATTAGTTGCCTCGTCGTAAGTACCATAAACTGTATCCATATCATTTACAATTGGTTCTTGTTTAACTTCAATTTCACGTTTGAACGATCCCTTAGGAATTAGTCCTGGTAATTTTGAGGTGGGTATTGATTGTTGTTGATGTTGAATTACGCCAGGTAATTCAGTTGTTGATATTGGATATGATTTATATGTGTTTACGCTTCCACAGGTTGAACTGGTCTCCACATTTTTTGATGTCTTCCCCACCATTCTCTTCGTATCATTAGATTCTTCAGTGGTATCTTCCTTGACGGCGATCTAAAAAATGAAAAAAAAATAAATAAAAACCAAATAATATTTAATAATGAAAATATTCCAAGAAGCCAACGGTATTATTAATTTTTTTTATTTAAATAACTGTAAAACACACACCTGTTTACTTGATCCCTCAACATTTGCTTCCACTTCAGCGGTAACTTCGCGCAAAAGGCTTTCTGCAAGTTCCTCGAGTCGTTCGAGGTAATCGTCGGATTGGATATCGCCAAAGAGTTCATCCAAAGGAGGTAAAGCGTCAGTATCTTCAGTAGAATCGTGGCACTTGTTGTCGGCATCGGGGACAATACCAGTTGTGTTGCTCCACCCTGCGGCAGAGGGTTAATTGGGGATACAGCTGATCCCAGCGCAGAAGCACCACAACCGACACGACCCTGACACATCGAACAGTAACGCTCATCTACGGAATTTTCTTCACGTTTTTTTCTCCAAAGTTTTGACTCGGCGATTAATGTTTCATTTTGTGCACGTAACATTGCACACTCTTGCGTGAGAAATTCATTTTTTTCCATTAATGTATTAACAGTGTCCTCCAGTTCATCCAATTTAGCTTTTTTACGATCTCGTGATGTTTGGGCAGCAACTCGATTTTTCAATTTTCTTTTTTCATGAAAAAAAATACAAGAAAAAAAAATTATTAAACATATATTTTCCATCATTCACTACCATATGGTAAATTTTAATTATCATATGTTAAATTAATAATGAAATATAATTAACTTACTTTCTTTGAAGCTTTTCCTCCCATGTTAGATGATCCAATCGTCGTTTTTTCCCTCTCATCCAAACATTTGTTTTAATAAGCTCATTCTGCGTGTCAGTTGGTAACTCCAACTGCATTGACTCTACATTTTTATCTTCCATTTTTGTCGGTGATTTGTTTGACAATATGGATGCAGTAAAATTCGCACGATTGTTTGCTGAGTTGACAGATTGATTTGTTCCAGCCACTGTTGATTTTTGTATGCCTTTGGGCAATGTGATTATGACACTACGAAGGGAGCTCATTATTTAATTCATTAATTATCCCGAATAATTATTACTGATAACACATTCAATGCCATTCAATATTTTAACTATAAACTGTTATATTTATTTATTATATAATTTTTTATTTCTGCTCCTCAGAATGACAACCCAACTCAAAAGTCAATTGTCAAATGTCACTGACCATTGCTCTGTACCTTTTAGGTAAACTTTCTCCCTTGATTTGTTCTATCTGATGCAACAATGCTGACGTACTTTAGCAGACTGGTGAGATCATTGTTGAATACCAGAGAACGTTCTAGATGGGCAGGGACTGACATCATTGGCAGAATGTACAGTTAACTTGATGTGGAACATTGTCATTGGTTCAAAACATTCTCCCACCATATCCAATTGTCGTCATAGCTACAATTTTCCACAACTTTTCAACACTTATCATTTATTCATTTCCTATTGTTCCACTTTTTCCTTCCTTTTTTTATTAGTACTGCAACAGAGAAAAAAATAATAATTGATCTGTTATATCATTATTTTTATTCTATTTTAATATTTTTAATAAGGCATGAAGCAGATGAATTACTTGGAGATTTATATTATTTTTTTTCTTTTCAGAATTGTAGCTGGCTGATTGTCTTATCGAATAATTAATCTTGAAGCTGATATCTACGTCAATTGATTAGGAAATTCATGCGATATTGTTCAGGAAAAAAATATAAATTATTATATTACATTAAAGATAATGTATGCAATTAAATGCATATACCAAGATGATGAGTTTTTATTATGAAAAAAAAAAAAAACAACTTGGACTTAAGTATAGAGAGCATGCGTGTTTCATCAATGTATATTCGATCAATGAATAAATGTAAGCAAAGTCATCATTCAATTTCGACATGTGTAATCGTTATCGATATTGATTCTAAAAATAATCTGGGTATATTTAAAGGTCAAGTTAGGCGGTGACATTCTACCATTTTAATATCTTTTAATGTTACTGAATTTTTGTTGACGTTATTTTACCTTTATGTGTGGAATCATTTGAGTGATGAATATATATACAAAACTTAACGCCCAAAATGATTTAAATATATAAAGTTGAATTGGAGATAAAAGCTGATAATATATTTAAGATTATATTTAATATGGACGATTACTGGCTTTGAAGAATTTTTTATCTGTGTTGTACTCTGGAATGATAAAACAAACTAATATGGATACTTCATGAGGAAACTAACCTCAAAATTGAATGTAATTTTTTTGTATTGTCAACAAATAGAAAAAAACAAAGAGGATTCACTGAGGAAATCTTGTAGTATAGGAGGAAATTACTTGGATATTTTATAATATTCATTGTATTATTTAATACATTGTGAAAATATATGTTATTCTGAATGGATAATGATATAACCTATAAGTCCATACTGAATAGTATTATTCCAAATAAAATATTTGACGATATGGCTTGTGAAGCCTGTGCAACTAAATTCACGTTGTTCAAAAGAAAAGTAAGTTATTGATTAATAATCTATTAAATAAAAGTAAGAAATATTTATTTTACTTTTTAATAAATTCAAAGATTAATATTTTTTTTTTCATTACAGTAATATGATTACTATATAGAATTTTATTTTTGTTGTTGCAGAAACAATGTAAAGATTGTATGAGATTTTATTGTACAGACTGTGTTATTAGGCGAGGTGATCGTGTCTTGAGCTGTGGCAATTGCAGTATGCTGTCTAGAAGACCATTAATTAGATCTCAAGTACTTCAAATGAAGTCCAAAGACCTCAAACAGTATCTGATTGCGAAAAAAGTTTCGCTGAGAGGATGTGTAGGTAAGTAAAGCTCTAAATTTAACATTATTCTCATTATCAATAAAAATCTTACCCAGTTTATTAATTTGCTACTACAGAAAAAGAAGATTTAGTTAATATATTGATGCAATTTGCCAATGGAACAGAGAGTCAAACAAACAACGAAAGAACTGAAAATATTCCTGAAACAACGAGGTAAATAAATGTTCATTTAGTTAATTATTTTCCTGACTAATTAAATATAATGATAAATATTGTTCATTAGACCTCAAGAACAATTAAATTCACCGCAGCCATCGTCTTCGCCAAGACGATCACGAAGCCCTCCAATAAATATAAGACAAACAGTTGAAACAGTCGAAAGTCCACAATCAGAACATGAACCAACACCACCATTTTCATCGCCATCATCATTAAATCACGATGTACAAATAGAAGAAGTGAACGTTGAAGAAGAGGCAAATAATGTTCAAGGTCCTGAGCCACTAATAACTGAACAAGATGAAGATCCAACATCGCAAGAACAGATAAATTTATCATCAACAAATGACAATGAAAATTGCGGCGATAATTCATCGCCAGTACTGACTGAAATTCCTACTGTAAATAATTTTTTTATTTCTAATTATTCTCTCTACCTTGTAAATCAATCAGAGTTTATCTAATTAGGAATTTTCTTATTTCTTTTTTATGATTGCAGTGGACAGGTAATGTAAAGATTGCGGATGTTAATGAACGATCAGATTTAGAATATCTCAATGTGAAACAATTGAAGGATCTTCTGAGATCAAATAGAATTGATTTTCGTGGCTGTGTTGAACGGTCAGAGCTACTTGATAGAGCCACAAGACTTTGGGATGCTCATAATCAATCGAGAGAAGGTATTTTTGTTATCAAAAAAAATTAGTTTTAATTTCAATTTGTTTTAGAAAATTGTTCAATGATTATAAAAAAATTTGGTATTGGGATTAAATGATTTGTATTTTTTATTTTAGATTTGGATGGTGAAGGAGTAGATGAAGAAAGTTTGTGTAAAATATGTTGGGACTCACCAATAGAATGTGTTATTCTTGAGTGCGGGCACATGGCTTGCTGTATAAATTGTGGCAAACAGATGAATGAGTGTCCAATTTGTCGTCAATATGTCGTACGAGTTGTGAGATTTTTCAAAGCATAGATAATGAAAATGTGAATGGGGAGAAAAAAAAATTCATAAGACTCTAGAGAAGTTTGATGATATAATTAAAGGAAAAAAGAAAAAAAAAAAAGAATGAAGTCAAAAGTTAAAGGTTACATGTACAGTCATTTATTTATGTTTTGAGTATAAAATGCAAACATATCTAGATATATATGTGGAGATAATTATTTTTTAACGTGAGTGTAAAGAGTCATATGGTCAATTTTTTTTTTACTAGACATGGCAAAAATTAAATCCAAAATAAATGTGTGATTTAAATTTTATTATAATTTCAAACGACTTCCAATGAAATTCATCGTACATAAAGTACATATGTGCACTAAAAAATTAACAGATATATTCATTTTTTTATTTTGTTTCTTATAAAGAATTAAAAAAAAAAAATTATTTTAACATTAAAAATTATAGTGAAAAAAAAACAGGAAGACAAACCTTAATATTTCTTATTTTTTATTTATTTTTGCTATAAGAACATTTGGTGCTATTTACATGTAATATAGTACATCATCCTGCATATCTTAATTTGTTTAAACATTATTCTTATTTATTCAAAGATTTCAAGAATGACATTCAGCAGAGATGCCGGTATTGAATTCCTTGAATGAGTTTTCAAAAATAAATTCTACATTAATCCCAGAATATTTTTTTTTACATCTTTTTCGCAGATATTTTATCGCTGGATTGGTGGTGCCATTGCCATTCCAGGACCAGTCATATGAGACATTGTAGCATTAGGTCCCAGAAGAACCTGCTTTTGCTGGCTACGTTGCAATTCTTCCATTTGTGTCCTTTCAACTTCAATTATCATTGGTGCAAATAATATGGCTGATGAACTAAACAGCGCCCAGGTAGCCAAGCAAGAAAGATTATATAAAGCTATGGAAAATTAATTTATAAATTATTGCAACGTCAAAAGAAATATTAAAACTAATTTATTACAGTTGATCTTACATTTAAATTTAGAGGACAAAAATATTCCAAAATTGTATCCAAAATTACGAAAGCCTTCAGGAAGCATCTCTGTTAATCCAGTTAATCTCTCAACAAAAGTCTCGTCCTGTGTAATCAAAAAATATTTTTAAAAAACCACAAATAATTACGAATCATTTGATAAATATCAAAACATGAAAAAAAGTGAGGTTATTCATTGGATCTTCTATTTAGAAAAAAAAATAATGAAATTTAAATTAATTAATTATTTTACCTCTTCATATTCTTCTTCTGCAGGAAGAATACATCTGATTCCTGGTGACCAAACGTCATTGTGAATCATTCCACTACCCATGATGTGATTCCTGTGTTTATTAGCAAAGAAAAATTTTTTTCTTATTGGACTTTTTGATGGAGAACTTGAAGACACTGTTCTATAGCTTATTGTCCTACCGTTGCTTGCTTTATTTGTCTTATTTTATAACACCGGCTATTAAAAAACACACCGGTGACCAAGCACGTGCTTTCTGAGCTCAATGAAAGTGGGAAAAAAAATTATTTATGTAGTTCTTTCAATTATTTCCACTAGCTGGCGCATTCATCGACTTTAACCCCTAGTGGATTAGTTCAAGAAACCGCCATCTCCCGAATGGGGCCTCTTCAGTCGAAAGGTAAAGTTCAGGAACTTAACAACAGAGGCGCTTCAATCATTTAATCATGTAAAACTTTAAATTAATGCAATTTACATGTTTACAAGTCATTTTCAAATTATAAAAATATAATTTATTCAATCATGTTGAAGAAAATCTTCAAATGACAATCTAAATCTACTATCTATAAAGAATGAGGAGGAATTTTTTAACCATAAAAAATTCTGGTGAGAAATAATATTATTCAACAATTTTTCTTATTATTTTTATTTATTTTCTTGCTAAAAGATGTTTTGGTGCTATTTATATGTATATATCAGTTAATTAATCAATATAACAAATGCATTGAAGAAAAAAAAAAGATATAATTATACATAAAAGATTTATGAAAAAGAAATTAACTTATTCAAGTGAAAATGCACAGAAGAAATAAATTCCTATTTTTTTAAAAAGCCCCCAGTCACTTCTCAAATATGAAAAATGAATAACATAGTTAACAAAAAAAAAAAATGCCCTATATATTCAACTCATACAGCTTTTAATTATGATCAATCATTATCTACCCAATTACTTTCATTTATTCTAAGTTTAAAAAAAAAAAAAGAAGTTCGTCAATAAATCTCGTTTATACGAGTCCAGAGAAACTAGTGAATGACGATAAAGACGATGACATGATTAAATCAATTCATTGAATGAATCTGTAGAATGCATTCAATATTTATTCCAAGATTTTTTTTTTTTTGCAGCTTTTTCACAGACATTTTATCGCTGTACAGGTGGTGCCATCGCCATTCCAGGTCCAGCCATATGTGTCATTGCTGTATTAGGTCCTAAAAGAACCTGCTTTTGTTGAGTACGTTGCATTTCTTCCATTTGTGCTCTTTCAACTTCAATAATCATTGGCGCAAATAAAATAGCTGATGTACTGAACAATACCCACGTAGCGGAGCAAGAAAAATTATACAGAGCTGCAAAATAAAATAATAATTAAATCAATGCAATGTCAACATAAATATTTAATTTAAATTATTACAAGTTAGTTGTTTTACATACATTTAAGACGAGAGGATAAACCTGTTCCCAAATTGTATCCAAAATTGCGAAAATTTTCAGGAAGCATCTCTGTTAATCCAATTAACCTTTCAAAAAAGGTTTCGTCCTATGAAATCATAAAATATTCATAAAAATTCATGAGTAATTACGTAAATTTTCATAAATGCCGAAAGTATAAAGGAAAAAAAAGTGAGGTTAGTCATTGTATATTTTATTGATGATGATAGAAATAATTTTAACCAATTATGTGTATCAATTTTAATTAATATATTAATTATATTGAATATGGGATAATTTATGAATTAGAATTAGTATGAAATTTTATTTAATTAATCATTTTACCTCTTCATCCTCCTCCTCAGGTAGAATGGCCCTAACTTCTGGCGAACGAATGTCACTGCTGACCATTCCGCTGTCCAAGATCTCGCTGTCGATTTCTTCGAGCGTCGCCATGAAATACAATGATAATTAACGGTAAGGTTTTTAATTTATACTTTTAAATAATTATTAAAGAGTGCTAACACTCTTTCCTAATATGACAAAGTGATAATGGTGATAATGTTCACGTGCGGTGGAATCGATTCTGATTGGATCCGCCATTAGTATACAAACTGACTACGCTAGTCAAAATTTTATTTGTTATTTTTATATATTTTACTCTGTTTATAATATTTATTAATTAGTTTTCTATAAAATTAATAATTTACTTACCGGAGAGAAACTTATAACGATATTTTTTTGTATTTCGGTGAAAGAAATCTCGGTAATGATTTGATATTAATTGAGGTTAGAAATTTGAAATGACAATCGTTAATATTTTTTATGTTTATACGTGTATTTCAATTATTTTTATTTAAAAATCGAAGATTTGATCTGGCACAATTGCACATATTCAAAAAAAAATATTAATTAATTAATTAATTAATTAATATAAAGGAAATATCATACAATAATTAAATTTATTATCAAGTCATATATTTTATAAAATTTTCTTTTGAAATGTTTTTACTAAATTCAATTTATTTTAGAGGTTTTCGATATTTTGCTTGAATCCAAACTCTGTACATGGTCAATTGTCTTCCACGATTGACTTGCAATCTTCTATCAACAATATTTAATTCTTCTTCAAAATTACTTTCAATAAATAAATTTCTTATTTCATCTTGTGTGAAAAAATAAGCTCGGGTACCATCACCTCTGGCATAAAAATTATCAGACAAACAACGTCCCTTTTTAAATCGTAATTGTGCCATATCATATCTGCCATAATCTCGAAAGAGAAGCAATCCTCCTGGTTTTAAATATCGATAAACCTGTTGAATAACGTGCTTGTGCCTAAAAATTAATAGTTTTCAAATTAAATACATTATTGGTATTAAATACAAGACAATTATTATACGTACTTATCAGGATGAATACTTGATAGAACAAATATCAACAAAATAATATCTAAACTCTCATTTTCAAATGGTGGATTCCATTCACTCTGTGTTGCATCTAAAACAAATGCTTTACATCTAGATGTATCGTATTCTTTATGTTCTTTTAATATTTCAATAGCAGTTGATGAAAAATCACAGCCATACACAAATAAATTTGGATTGATATTGTACATAAGAATTGGAATTATAGTATTTCCAACTCCACAACCAATTTCAAATATTTTTAATTCTTTTGTCGTACAATTTTCATGATCATCATTATTTCTGCTAGCTTTACTATCAGATGCAGTATCTCCAGCATCTGAATTACTATGATACTTCACAGTATCAGGTGCCAATTCTGGAAATTCAGTAAATAACCAATGTCGATCTTTAAAAAATCGATTTTGATGTATTCCATAAAATTCATCCCAATATTTATCTGCATCTTTTTCATATTTTTCAAGTTGATCTTCAGTGACACTTATCACTGAGTTCTCTGCCACTTTTTTCTCTGCTAATTTTTGTTGTTCATCGTTCCACTGAACATTATCCCTAAAAAAAAATAAAAAATTTATTAAACGTTCATAACCTCACTTTTTAAATACAAAAATATATTCGTTACAAACATTACCATGCATTGTGCTGGAATACATTGTCATTATTAGTGAGGATTCTATTTCCGAATAGCGGACGTTTTTCTTCTAAATTTTCATTGCTCGATGCCATTTTTTATTTAATTATAATAATACAATAAACATAACTACACGTGCAAGTGAAATCTACATTACCGACATAGCTTTCACACAATATATATTCGCTCTTTTATTTATCTCACTCGGTAAAATATGAATAGAAATAAATTCAATAAAACGAGGAATTACAAGAACAAATTCATATATTAATTCAAATCAATAAAAAGAATTTATAAAAAATACGATAAAAAAAAATTATTTTGAAATAATTTAATTATCATAAAGGAAATATTTGTTTGTAAATTTCAGAAACTACATATGAGCACTAGCTAAATATAGACATTTACTATCTCAATTACGTCAGTGGCCAACGTCAATCGGTGATAATATTATGTAGCGTGGGTGTCACCCTCCTTTTTCCACCTACCTCCTGATGGTCCCCTGTAAGCCATCGAGGTCCTCTCCAAGGGAAGAATCGATATACACTCCGCCTCCACCCTTCTTCTATATATTTTCTCTTCGTTCTTCCCCTCTGCTATACTACCAACAATATTCACTCACCGAAAACGAGCCATGTCCACCCTTTTCCACTTTCCTATATACATTTAACGTCCTTTATACTTAGAATCAATGAGATTCAAGTGTTGCACCATGAAAAAACATTTCCCACGCAATTTATGTAAAAAAATTACAATCAATATAAAATCAAATTGAAAAATAAATCTTACTTATATTGATTAATTTAAATTGATTTACGAAATAATTTTAAATTGATTAAATAGAATTTTGAAATAATTTCATAGTTTAGTAAAAAAAAATAAAAAAATAATTTCAATATCATTTGTGAATTGTTGAGGGAAAATTATGATAGAAGTCAATTTTATAACGATTATTTCAACGATTCAAAGTTTTCTATATCGAGTTAAAAAGCAGAAATAAAAGAAGAGAGAAAAAATAGAGAACGTAAAAGTTTTGCTTTGTTGAAAAACGAGCTGGTGGGCAACGACGCCCAAGGGTGAAAAGCGGGAGAGTTACGCGCGTTATTGAGCGGGCCATATTCCACAAAGCGCAGACGAGAGGGCAACCACCCCGCAGTAACAAGAGGCAAAGCCAGAGAGAGGAGCATCAACTTGGCGTCGTGTACGCGCGCACAACATAGATCGCAAATTTCCTGCGTCACATTTTCCGCGTAACTCTCACTCCTCTTCAGCGCCCATTAATTCAAACGACAACACATCAACGACGTCAATTTCTCGAACGATCCATCAACCCAAGCACACGATGAATTTCATCTGTAAAATTTACAAAAATAAATATATAAATAAAAAAATTATATGACAATGTAAAATTTTCAATTTTACGAATTTATATTATTCTAATAATATTATCAAATTAATATATTAATAAATTTTTCATCCAATATTACATACCAATGAGTATCTATACAAGTATGTGTTATCGCAAGTTCATTGACACTAAGATGTGTTCTCCTTTGTTTCAGAAAAAAAAAAAAAAATCCCCCAAAAATATATCATCAAAGCATTTGGTCCTAGACGAATCTCACCGCACACGGATTTATTTTTTCCGTCTGGTAGAGAATGAGGATCAGCGTCTCCAGGGGTGTAAAAAGGGTCCGCCCTGTCTGGTGTGTTTCCACAGTGTGCTATATGTAGATACGAATGAATATACACATGTATCTGTACATACACATATACACGAGACAAAAACGTGAACGAGATGGCAAGAGCGACAGCAGCAGGAGTCTGACGTCGACAATGTTATATAGAAAATGTAGGGGAGACTGTAGAAGGGTATGTGGTAGTTTGTGTTGAATATACGTGAGTACTGTGTATAGATAACTTTTCTCTGATGGTAGTCTATATATAGTGTTATATTCATGGTGGTGGTAGTGGTCGATTCCAGCTGTATTGGGGTGTTTCACCCTCGCGCAGAAACGTGAGGGTCCAAAGATCGTTCGGGCGATGACCTCCAAGTTCAGAATTCACGATTTTTCCTCTTCTTTTCTCTCTCGTCCTTTTTCTATCTTTTTCATAATATCTCACAATTATTATTTTTTCTTTTCATTGTCAGTAAATTAATTTTTTATCCACTTTCTATGAAATGTAATTTTTATCCCTCGATTATTGGTCATGAAACAATTCCACTAAATATTATATTAATATGTTTAGAATTGAATTGATATAGAATGATGTTAGAGTATAAATTTCTTTTTTTTTTTTTTTTTTTTTTTTTTTTTTTTTTTTTTGGCAAATATTTTAGTTGCTTTAGTCTGTTCTACCTCCTACGCCGACTTTGATGACCCGCATCAAGCGCGTCTGGTGGATCAATAAACCACGCGCACACAATTTTTTTTTATTTCCCATGATGCTTCTTTTTGTCTCCTGGTGATTTTTTCTCTCTTGTTGTAAAAGACACAACAAAATATTTCATCATTATTATGCCACACATTTTGACATTTGTATACTTTATTTATCCATTTATTTTTTCAATACTCATCAATTCATTCACAGTTTAGTCCTCGTTCTTATTCTCTTTTGCGAGACAGTTTGTACAGGTGTCAATGAATTCTCATTCAATATTAATTCTGAAAGAAAAAAAATAATAACATCAAAGTATAATTTAATTATTTATAATTTTTTTAGGAAAATAAATTGATATACCAATATCAATAATAATTTAATTTGATTACAGCAGCAGACATGTCGTACGTTGCTTCATTAATTATCATCATCAAAGCACAAAGCAGTATTGCAAATATAGAGGATGGTTTTAATTGTACGTTAAATTTCCAATACACGTAGCAGAAAAGGTTAATAAAACCAGCAATATAACCAATGAATGTATTTTGCCAAAGAGACACGCTGCAAATGGGAAAACTTTATTACATGGGTACATGTAATAGGTATAAGGACATTAATGGCCCAAGAGTGAGAGAACTCATCCAACGAAAATCGATATTCAAGTGGCCACTATACACACACACTCACACATGTAAAGCATTAATTGAACCAATATATATACCTGGTATATAACTCATTCCTCTCATGTTCACGTAAAATGTTCTAGCAGCAGTGAACACGTTAGTCTCCAATAATATTCGACGAAGCATTGGGTTTACCTCATTCATAATGTTCTTAAAGATTTATTTATATTATTATAAATAAAGATTGTCTTTTTTTTCTTCACTCCTATGGCTTCCAATATGGCAATCCAAGTTGACTACATTATGCACATTGTACGTGATGCTAAAATATGCAAGAGACAGAAAAAAAAAGAACATGATAATTATTTGATGAGTATGAGAATAATTTCATATGTTTTGTCAATTATTCATCAGAGTGTTGACAAATTAATTGAAGTATGTATATGTATGTGTATATTTTCATGTGTAGATATACCTATATGTTCATCTATTTATAAAGAACACGCAGAGGGCAATTGACCGAGCAGCCTTGACTTCCCGTTGACCCAGCCACCTCGTCTGGTAAATTTTGTTCGCATCCTGGACTATTTGTAATTCTGTATTATACACCATTTATATTTAATTTAAATTCGCACCATTTAATTCAACAATAAAATAAATTAATTAATAATAATCATGTAATTTTAGGTTAGGTTTTCAAGGACAAAGAAAGTATACAGTCTAGACATCAATCATCATCAAATATTTCTGATGCAAAGAAAATTATTATCTTCTAGCAAATATATGTGTCAATGTGTGTATATATGTGCAGATTTTGAGAGGCAAATATGAATTTTTATGGAAAAATTTTAAATGGAGGGCATAGAAAGAGATAAACCGAGGATAAGAGAGAAATGTGAAAAAAAAAAGCAAGACGATTACTGTGCATTGTGGTTGACATACTTGAAAGGTGACGAATGCATGAGGAAACACGACAACGTAGAGGACGGAGGAAGAGACAGGAGAGGGTATATAGAAGGAGTGTACATATACATATACAAGGAGGCCAACGGCCTTGACCTTGTCCGTGAGCATCGTCGTGGTAAGAGCTTGTAAAAGTCGAGAAATAAAATAGGATCAAGACATGAAAAAAAACGGAGAGTAAATAAATATTCGTATTACATATTCATGATATTTAATAATTAATTATTTGTTATACATAACCTAACTTATTCATGACCTTTTTAATCATTGTTTCAGTCAATTGTTAAATCTTCATTCAACATAACCTGCATTTAGAACTGTGGAAATTATAAAAAAAAAACAAAGTACGTAAAAAGCTTTTGTATTTGTGTGTCGGAAGGAAGGAAAGGTAATAGGTAAAGGTGGAAATAAAGGGAGTGCGGTAAATCGATAGCCAAGCGAATTTTGTCGACTTCACAAGAGGGCCATAACGTTGCATAGAGGAATAAAGAGAATTGGAGAATGGATAAGTTGAGTGTGAGTAAGATGGAAGAGGGGTGGGTTGACGACTGGGGCGGTGAGGCCGTGCGATTTGCGGGGGTGAGTGCACTCGCCAACATAACCCCTCTCTTTTTCTCTGCGCCAATCTCTCGTCTCTATAGCCGCCATGATTGAAATCATTGTTGCCAACATTCTATACACTAATGCCAATATATTTTATTTTATATAAAAAAACACACGATGTCGCTGCGATCGCTCATACCAATATATACATGTTTATCTGTGCTGCAGTAATCCAATCAATCTATCTATCCTTTATCCACCAATTACAGTAACAGTG
The DNA here is from genome assembly GCA_030347275.1 of Microctonus aethiopoides. NCBI lineage: Eukaryota > Metazoa > Arthropoda > Insecta > Hymenoptera > Braconidae > Microctonus > Microctonus aethiopoides. The sequence goes on along the minus strand of JAQQBS010001423.1, from coordinate 8,920,010 downwards.
GCTGTCTTTGTTTCTCCCACTCTCAACGTAACACGATTCAACCTCGTGACAAAGCACACAGAGTCACGGGCGCGGCCGTCGTCGTGTTCTATTCCCCTTCACACACGCATACACACATGCATTATATTATCCACCATCGCCACCACACCAACATTTTATGTACAAAGAAGCTCATAAAGTCCGCCATATTTGTCATGCTATCTCAATTCACAAACGTTGGATTATTGCAAGTAAAACAGAGATGAAATAATATATTTTTGGGGGATAAATTGTGGCGCCACCATGCGGTCATTATAATCAGTTTCGGTAAAGATGGGCGAATCTCGCCGGGCAGTAGCTTAGACTCTACCTACAAGACAACATCACACTACCCAATGTTTCCCAATTAATTTGCGAGTTTGAAGGGTGATTTTAACGTTTAGTCACGCGCGATATTTAGTAATTAACGCGTGTGCTGTGTGTGTGTATGTGAATTATATAAATTAAATATATAAATCCATATATATATATACATGATTATTACACATATATGTGTGGTAAAAAAAAAAAAAACGGGTAGTGTGAGCGAGATATAAAACGACTGAAGAAGAAGAAGAAGAAGAAGATAGAGGGGAATAAAGAGGTATTGCAAAGCCGGGCTCAAACGAACGGTTACTTCGTACATAGAATATTTGTAGATGTGTGTTCGTATTGTTGTATGTGTGTGCGTGTATTTTATGTAGAAAAAAAATTTTTAAATGTCTAATTAATATTTATTCATTGGAGAAAAAACGAAAATACGGAGATTTATCGTAGGAAAGAAGATAACTTAGGACTCTGAGCAGGTCTCAAATTTTGGATTTTAAATTCTTTTCAATTTAAAATACATATTTTACATTTAAATTTTATTTTATTTAATTTAAATATTTTTTTTTTTTTTCGTGTTCATTTTCTCACTTTTTTTTTTTTTTTGACAAACTTTGCAGAGTATTGCGGCGTCGAGAAGGTGGAAAGGAAGGAACACTCGGAGTAGAAACACGAAGTATATAGAGACAAGTTGAAGGGAGAGAGAGAGAGAGAGTGAAGAAGAAGGAATACGGAACGAGACATACACGTATATATATTTACAGTGGTGGTGGAGGAAATTTGGTCGTGGAGACTGACGAGAATATTGCAGAGCTCGAGATAGAGAGTTGAAGCAACGGGGGAAAAAAGAAATTAACGAAATAAAAAAATAAAAGAGAAGCCACGGTAGATAAGAAAAAGGAGCAATTTCTTCTTGTGCTTCGATTAAATTTTAAAATCTCCAAATAAAAAACAAATGAATAAAGCAGAATAAATGATTAAAAAATAGTTTTAAATAGAAAGAAGTGATACAAGAATATACAAAACAAAAATTGTAAATTATTTATTACAAAGGAGGTATTATATTTTTGTAAAAGATAAAAAAGAAGGAAAAATAATTCATGATTGAACGTTGAAATAAAAAGAAAAAAAGTGCAAGTCAAAAATAATTGCGATCAAGAGAAAGAGAACGAAAAATAAAATTATTTTACATTGCTGTATGTGTCTGTGTGTTGCAATATTACATACGTGAATGGATCATCAAATCAGTGAATGATTAAAATAATAAATAATAAATATTCTGCATTGAAATAGTGCGGTGGAATAAGGAGAATAAAAAAAGGAAATTGAGGAAAATTAATAATCAAGTGGAGAATTAAATTAAAATAGAAAAAAAAATTTTTAAAAATAAAAAAAAAAAAAGAGAATCCTGAACGAGACACACCCTCGTTCTTCGTGGCATCCTCTCTATCTATCCCTAACATTTCTCTCTCTCCTTCCTTATCGCCTGATATCTGCATCCTCCCTCTCCTCTCTTTTGGGGCCCGTCACTTCGATCATCGCCGCGCACTCTGCTGAAATAAAAATAAGAAAATTTTGCTGCAACGTGTGTGCGTGATAACATCTCCTCAAAGCACTCAACAGGAGATTTAAAAAGGAGAAAACAATCTAAAATAAAAGAAGAAACTGGGCTTCCTGTATGTGTATGTGTGTGTGACATTTATTTAAGTGTTACAACTTGGAATAAAAATTATATATAAATTAATTAATTGAATAAATAAAATCGCAATTGTGTTCTTTCGATCGGGCGCAAATTAAAGTGTGTATTTATAAATTAATTAAGTGTATAACTACAATTGGAGATAATTGTGTATCTGTATGGGAATTTGTGCTGGTAAAATTACGGTGGTTTTAGGTGTGCCCCGTATCAGTTTATAAAACAACTTCAATATCACATTAACGCAATATCAATTTATCTATTTAAATCCTCGTTCGTTTATCCAAATTAAATAGAAGGAAAAAAAAAAGTACAACATCAAGAAGAAATTAATTATTATTCCGAATTTTTTTTTTTTATTATTTTATTTTATTGTTTCGGTTTATCGTGTTTGTGAGTGAGTGATAGACATTTCTCTGTATGCCTTCTTCGAGTTTACATTACTTGAGATAAATCATCATCGAGCATACTTGAAAGAAACAAGAAAATTTATAATAACAACCAACAAAACCAGTAACTATCCTCATCGTCATCATGTCCGTGAGATTAGAAAACGTAGCCGGGCCAAGGAAGCTCAACTACAAAATGATGGTGAGTGAACTTGAACATATTTAACATTAAAAAAAAAAAATTATCCCTTGAATTAATTCACAAAGATAAAAAAACGCAAGAATTAAAATAAAATAATTTTTAATTCTTTTATAATATTTTATTTAAAAATAATTTGTTTATTAAAAATTATAATATAATGAATTTTCATGAGAAATATTTGGATGGGGGCGTGCGATGGCCGATAGATCGTCGCGGAACCGGCGTAGTTTGACAGCTTGCCACGGGGCGTCTACTGTCCCACCCATTCTCCTTTTTTATTTTTTATTTTATTTATCCCTACTCCTCTTTTCCCCACTTCTTTCTTCGTACAACTCAGTCGCTCGACGCTATCGTTATGCTATCACCCCCCTGTATGTATATGTATATGGATGTGTATTTCATGTACCAACCAACCAACTTTCCCCACCATTGCCACTACCTCCCCTTGTCTGGCTTTGATATTCACGCGATCATATATACACACTTACACACATATACACATGCGCATTCTTATATATGTACTTTTCTGACTGCCAGAGCTCTCTGTATATAACGCTACACGGCAAATCTGCATAGCATGCACGAGAATTTCTTGTTGGAAGCAAACAAGTGCGAATGTCCTCCTTATCGTATGTGCATTCCAATGGTAAAATATTTTAATGTAACAATTGTAATAATTATTATAACTAATCGTAATATTACAATATTAAATTTAAATGAATAATATTATTTTTAATTATTATTTAATATGTAATTTTGTAATGTTATAAAATTAGTGGAATAATTTTATTTTATTTTTTCATTTTTAATTATCAATTTAATTGAGAGGTGAAATTTTGATTATTAAATTGAAGAGAAATATTTGCAAAATATATTTTCTTAATTACATTGATATTTTACTGAGGGATTTAAATATGTATAATCTCTCAGGGGGGGTCCAAATGTTCTCTCACTTCTCTTTTATTTATTTTTTTTTTTATTTTTTTTACAACACTTCCGGTCGCACGGAACGAGTTTTGACGCGCGAGGAAGTTGTCCATTGACGCTACTCTCTTTATCATTTACTCTTTCATAATAATATATATTGATGTAGCCCTCTGCAGTAGTAGCAGTAGTAGTAATAGTAGTTGTACCTAGCTCTCTGCATTATGCTCTTCTCATACAAATAAAGAGATGAATTGTTTTTTTTTTTTTTAATTTTTTATTTTACTTTTTTTTCTTGTGTTTAAACGAGTTAGTGAAGAGAGGGCAAAATTGAAGCCAATAGTTTACAAAGTAAGAGAGCTATATAATATATATTATCTCTTTATATCCACACACTCTATACCTATTCGCGCAATGTGTCATGTGATAGAAGAATTTACGCCAGTTATCCGTTTATATATTATTGTTGTATTAGTATTAGTAGTTAGTTATAAATCAACGGGATGTCTGGGATTGACCTGCTGACGTTTCATATGAATATATTAAAAAATACGCGATTATAAAGCGTCAATTGATGCTAAAAATCAGTCAAAATTAATTATCATTTTTTTATTCACAAAAAAAAAAAAAAATTATTTTCGATATATAATATATAAATATATTATTATTAATAATATTATTATTATTGTTATAGTGTATTGAGGGATTTAATTATTTTTTAAATGCAAAAAAAAAAAATTGTTTAAAGATAGAATATAATAAAATAGTAAAATAATCAGAAATAATATTTAATTAGTTGGAACTCATTTGCTATTGTCCAATAAGAAATTCACATGAAATAGACACAGACTCATGGATTGTTTAGGAATGTCGACGATATATTCAACAGCAGAGTAAGAAGATGAAGAAGAAGAAGAGGAATAAAAAAAAAATATATATAATAAAAATAAAAAGAAGAAGAAGAAGCTTCCAAGCTCTCTCTCTCTCTGTTAGTTTTCCGAAGGCCAAGGCGGTTTGCCGGCTGGCCAGTCTTGCTCGCTCGATTGCTCGCATTTCAAGATGGACTCTTCTCTCATATGTGTATAGTATATATTCCCATGTATTAGTTCATTCGCCCTTCCCTTTTTACTCTTTCAAACACACGCCGGATATCTCGACAAACCCAACTGCGCTATCTTTTTACCCCACCATCAAACAAATTCTCCCTCTCTTTATTTTTCTCTGAAATAAATATATATATATTTTTTTTTTATATTTTTCTGTATACTCCCTACTATATTCTACTATTTCCCTTGTTGCTCTTATTTATTCCGTTGATGTTTATATGTGTGTATAAGCGTATATCTACGTGAACATTTATACGCATGGATTTTACGTTGACACTTGGTATATTTTTCCCCTCATTTCTCTCCCTCAATATTTTCCCCACCTTCATCCCTAGCTACTGCCGGTATTACCAACCAGATTTTCCATTGGACAGTAGGGAAGAATTTACTATATATGTACGTATGTGTGTGTGTGTGTTTGTTGAGTTGAGTTTGATGGCGTGATATGTATTGAAAATGGTTGGCCTTGATCGATACCCTTTTGCAGGGAAAATTGTCTCTTGTTTTTATTCATCTTGCGTTTTATCTAGTGGTATTTATTTACTTGATATAAAATAGATTAATGATTTATGATAAAGTTTGAGAATTATTTGGTATAATTTTGTGATGATTTTTTAAATGGAGGGGAAAATAATATTGATGAGCGAGAAAATAGTTGTACCTGCCCTAACTCGGGTCAAAGGACTTTCGGGTGGGGCTGTTGAACTCAGTTATTGGACAGATGGGGAAGGAAAAAATAAAAATGTTATGTAGGAAAATGATAAATAAATAATTTTAAGAAAAATTTTATTTTTTAAATGTAATAATTTGTATTAATAATTAATTTGTGGAGGTTATATTAATTTAATTTATTAAGTATTAATATTTTATTTATTTTATTTACAAATATATATGTAATATATATATATATATATATTGTTAATGTTTGATATCAAATATTGATTGGAATTTTGTAGTAGTAGAAATAATTTTAAAAATTCCATCTAATGTGGAATTGACGCCAACAATTGTAAAGTTAGGTTGGGTTCACTGGTGCACGTAGGCGTTGCAAGAATATCGATTGTTAAGCTCAGAGCATATATATATATACCAAGCATATATTCTGTCAGTACAACGTAACTGTTTCACTTAGATACAAGATAATAAAATTCGAGAAACGAAAAAAAAAAAAGTGATAGAAAAATATTAAAAGAAAAATTAATATTATTTATTAATTTGTGGATTTATTACATCTTATTTATTTTTTTATTTTACATATATAATTAACCCTAGGTGAAGATGAAGTTTATGGTGATTAAAAAAAAAATATAGTTCAAGAGCATGTGAAGAAAAAAAAATAGATTATGAGATAAGAAGCAGGATCTTGCAGCATTCAACCAGTTCATTTGGTATACCAGGTCATAGAAAGTCTCTCTTTCTCTCTTCTTTGCGTGTTACAATTTTATATTTACTTGTGTATGTGTGTATATATATGTGCATGTGTCATGAACATTATGTGTATAAATATAAATACATAAATAAAACTCTAAGAAACTTTCTTTCGTCATCGAGAGATTCATTGATGGTAAAATAAAAATAAATATGCCATGAGGAAAATTATTATTAAAATATAATAATATAATTATTCTATCATATAATTACTAGGAAATGAATATAAATCAGTGTGTGTATGTGTGTGTGAATATTGTTAGCACAGAGATCAGTTGATAATTGTATATTTAAATTGTCCTTGGAATTAAATATTTATCCGGTCATCGTTGTCCTTCATTTAATAAAAATAATATTAAAGTTTCTTTTGAAATATATTTATTTATTTCATTTTTATTTATTGATGATGTGTTTTTATATTAATGCAAAGTATTTTAGGCATCACGTGACAAATTGTTTGAATATATTGTCGTGTATGTATGTATGTAAACAAAACCTGTTAGCGTGCACTGTTGTTGATTGTATTGTATGTATAGACATATTGCTGTACATAGGTGTAATATATATTTATAAAAGTATTGTTATGTATACTGTGATTCAGGGTCTTGAAGTCAAGTTCAATCAGCGACAATAACGCGATGATAAAAAAATATGCCCTTCATTTATTTTATTTTATGTTTTGTGTTACGTGACTGATTTATTATTTATTTTTTAATGACGAAATTAATATTTTTTTTATTTTTGTTTTTAGTTATGTAAAGGCTTAATGAGGTTTAGTTAATTATCTGGCAGATCATACAAATGATATTGTCATATTTTCATTATTTTGATTCTCAATGTCATAAAATTACAACAAAAAAAAAAATAAAATAAAATTCTATCAAAAAAAATTCGGAAATATTTTTTTTAAAAGTATAATTATATTGTTTACTAAAAAAATAATTAATATCAAATAATAATTTGTATAATTATATTGTTTACTAAAAAAATAATTAATATCAAATAATAATTTGTATTGAAAATATTTATTTCAATATTTATTACAAATAAAAATTTTTATCATTGATATTTTTTTTTAATTTTATATTCTGATAATATTTATCATGAAGCGGACGTTATTGTTATATTCAAACATTATAAAACAATGGATAATTCACATGTTGTATTAATGTATTAATGAAAATTGAAAAACCATATTTTCGTGTTTTTAAATTTGCATTTTAAAATTGAAATTAAATTTAAAACGCTGAATATAATATTCAAAGTGTCGTTGAATTGTGTTTGGGGAATTCAAGTTATTTCGCAGACGAACGCCCGGGGCGTGGACAGCTAATAATACAGCTATGCCTAGGTTGGCATTAATAAGAAAAAAAAAAAAATAAAAAAGGACGTCAGGCCACCAACATAAAAAAAAAATAAAATACTGCCAGGAATATAAATAAAAATTCTATTAAATTCAACTAAACATATTTAACTTAATTAAATTGAATTAATTTTCATTAAACTACTTCTTCAATAATTCTCACAGCTATTATTGTTATTTAATTTATTATTTATTATTTAGGTTATATGCCTATATGGAATACAATTTGTTTCCATTCATTGCCAGGCACGGAAGTCATTAATAAGTCAATACCCCCGGATTTTTCCTTTCTTTATTATTTTTTTTTTTATTTGTTATTTATTTTCTTCGTGCGTACATTCTCTACTGGTGTTCAATTACACACGCGTGATACCTGTTCATGCCCACGAATATTTTATATACATGTGTGTCTGCTGCAATATTGTGTGAATGTATAGCGGGACGAGAAGAGAAATGAAACGAATAAGAATTGTGGGATAATATATTATAAACGTGTGTACGCGTGCGTTTTCTTTCAAGGCAACGGAAGAGAACATATTGCGGAATGTTTGGTATGTGCCTGTGTGTGATGCCTTTGGTTGGAAGCCTCTTTTGCTTTGGGAGATAGTATATGGAAGGGAATTATACTGGGGATGAATACAGGTTTTGCCAGGTTTTAAACTCCTCCTTCTTTTACTTCTATCTCATTTCATTCAATGTCCTACCAAGTATTTTATTTTTTATTTTACGTTCATTAATTTATTTATATCTCATTATTGAGAATTATAAATTTTTTTCGTTGTCATATACATGGTATTTTTGGGAATATTTATTTATTTTAGTTATTGATATTGTTTGGGGAATTTTTATCTATTTTTGTTTTAATTTTTTTGATTAATTTTTATTTTTATTAATTCACGTTTATTAATTTATTTATATCTCATTATTGAGAATTATAAATTTTTTTTGTTGTCATGTACATGGTATTTTTGGGAATATTTATTTATTTTAGTTATTGATATTGTTTGGGGAATTTTTTTATCTATTTTTGTTTTATTTATTTATTTTTTTTTCGATTAATTTTTATTTTTATTAATTCACCTTCATTAATTTATTTATACCTAATTATTGAGAATTATTATAAATTTTTGTCGTTGTTATATACATGGTATTTTTGTGAATGTTGGTAATTTAGTGAATATTTATTTATCTTAGTTATTAATATTGTTTGGGGAATTTTTATCCATTTTTTTTTATTAATTTTTTTTTTTTTTTTTTGATTGATTGATTGATGTGATAAAATTTATTTGAGTATTTGTGTGTATGTGTATGTGTATGTGTGTGAGTAATCGAATAAATTTTATCTGTGATCCATAACGATATTTATATTGACGATTATTTGTGAGAAAAAAAATTCTT
>JAQQBS010001423.1:8812340-8903799 GCA_030347275.1 Microctonus aethiopoides | reverse complement strand
ACGAAAAAAAAAAAAAAAATAAATAATTTGAGTGCGATATTCATCATCGTTTGTAATTAATTCGCACTTTTGAGGAGTAAACAAGTGAGGGAGGGAGGAAAATATCTATTATTTTTCCTCTCTTTCACACACTGGAGGCTTTAAAATTCTTTCATGAGCCAATTATACGCCTCTTTGCGTCGACCATGTTAAATCATTTTGATAAGGCCGCAATGAGCGATGACTACAAGGCTTCCAGAATATAAATTTAGGTATTACAACATGTTAGACAGAAATAAAATGAGGAGAGAGTTCGAACAGAGTGTGAATAAATATTTTAATGAAACAAAAAAAAAAAAGAATTTTTGAAATGAGGAATGAAAATTTTAGTGTGAAATGAAAGGAAAAATGAATGTACGATAACGAAAGTGTGAGCAAGAAAAAAATTGTGTATGCATGTGTGAGAAAATGTTTAATTGGAGAGTATGAGAAAAGGATCTTGTAAAACATTATGACACATATAGGAACAAACAAACAATCGCTGCTCAGAAATGAATGAAATAATAATAAAAAAATTATTCAAATTCTTCCCAAGACACGAGACGAACAAGTGAGACTAAATTCGTAAAATTAAATTTTTAATTTCACGATTTTACATGGTGGATTTTATTCAGTTTGTCATAGTTATTCAAGCGCTTTTATGTATGTGTGTAATATTATGATGAATTAATTAATTAATTAATTAATGAGAGTTATTTTTTATGAGGTGGAAAATTAAAAATCTAACTAAATTAATTAATTATTTCTGACTTGATCGATGATTGAAAGTGAAAAACATGAAACATTTAAACACTCAACGATGGTTTATTTATTTTTTATTTTTCGTATTTAAAAATTTTTCATGCACACGAAGAAAAACATCACGATGATAATTATATTTTATTCCGTTTTTATTTTCTTTTAATTTACGTTCAGACATTCCACGCTGAGCGTTATTTCTTTTTTTTTTTCTTTCTTTTTTATTTTCCATTTTAATGTTTTCAACAGACTCTATTATAATATTTGTTTTCTCTTTTTATTTTTTCATTTATATGTATATTTTTATTTCTTTGCTTATACAATTTTTAATCAATATTTTGAATATTTTATTTTGTTGAAGAAATATATTTTTTTTTTTCTTTGCAACGTGGCGCAATTAATTCAGACAAGAAGAAAGAAGAGATGGATCAATGGTGAGAGAGAAAAATAAAAATAGTGAAAGAAAAGGAGAGATAAGTAAATAATAGTGAAAACTTTATTTTATATAAAACAAAACGCTGTTTTTTTTTTCTTTCTTATTTTTTTTTATTCACACGAATTTAATTATTCTGTGGTAGAAAGATAGAAAAAACGAACAAGGGAAGGTGAGATAAAGAGAGCGATTGTAGCAGACGTAAATGCGAATTGCTGAAGTGAACGAAGATGATGAAACTAGAAAAAAAAAAAGATAAAAAAAATTTTACAAATAAAAAAAATTGTTACACCATTTTTTTATTGTACAGCGATTAAAAACAACACACTTTTTTGTTTAGAATCGTGCCTTTCCAGAACTAAATCCGCTTAGACAATGGGGGGTGGGGAATTATTCTTAAAACACAGGGAGAAAAAGAAAACATGATGACGATGATGATGATGATGATGATGATGATGATGATGAATAAGAGGTACCATATTTATAATATATTTTTAACGTCGTTGAAAAAAAAATATGAAAAAAAAAATGATGAAAAATCATAAATGACTCTCGAGCAAACTTTTCTCAAATTTCCTCTACTTGCTACGAGGTTTATTATTTTTTTATTACAATATCAATTTTTCATTATCATTTATTGCAAGAATAAAAAAAAAATATAAAAAAAAAAATTTTTTTTCTATTTTTCTTGTTATCCAAAGTTAAATGATAAACAAAAAAATGTGAATTAAAAATAACAAAGATGACGTAGATTTTGTACGTGTAGATTTTTTTTTGCCACGGTGTATTAAGACCGAGAGAACAAATGTGAACGAAAATTTTACAGGCAATGTTATTTACACACACAATTAATTAACAATGAAGAGCACGAAGAATATTATTAAAAATACAGCCAGAATGTGGGGAAGAAAAAAAAAAAAGGGAAATAATTTAAAATATAAAATAAATTTTAGTCTTTGGCAGAAATCAAATTGGCGAATTAAATTTTTTGCGTGTGGAAAGAAAAACGGATTTAAATATTTTGATCGTGCGAGTGTGTGTGTGTGTGCGTGTGTGTGTTTGTGAGCATTTGTGAGACAATTAGCTAGAGTGTAAATTAATTTATTGAGGATTTTAGATAAACAAACAAAAAAAAAAAAAAAAAAGGACTGATGAAAATAAAGCGACTCATAGAGAAAGAATAGAAAATAAAAAAATATGGGAGAAACATTGTTAATTTAATAATCATGTTTCTTAAGAGTGACAGAATCATCTGAGGCGTTTGAAACTTTTTCTTTTATTCCTCCTTTAAATCTTTTTCTTTTTCAAAATCTATCAACTATTTTTCGTCGTACGAATGAAAAGGTCCTAGATAAAATCCAGCCAACGATTTAATTCTTAATATTAAAAACAAGAAATGAAATAGAAAAAGGAGGAATGAAATAAAGTAAATGAGCATACAAAAAAAAATAAATAAAGCTTTCTACCAAATAAAATAAAAAAGTAAATACGAGTAGATGTTAAATACTCGAATGGGGTGTGATCAATTAATAGAAAATACACGCGGCACACACACTTTTCACCGACACAAATGTGAGAGAACGCGAAAAAAATAAATAAATAAAAAAATAAAATAGTTAGATAGAGATTTTTTAGATTTGCGAACACGAATAAAATGACGATGATGATGATTAATGATTATTGAAAGGAAAAATAACAAAAAAATAAATAAAATAATATTAAATGAAGAAACTTGTAGCTATTATAATATTACAATAATGAAAATTCTGTATTATTATAATGAACAATTTACTATTATTGAGGAAATGGCGTCGTCTAAACGTATGAAAGATTTTTACACTGTTGAAACTTGAAGTAAATAATATATTTAGTTTATTTTGGTACATCACGATTTGATGATCGGTCAAAGAGAAAAAAAAAATCGATGTGTGGTATAGAATGAGGAATAAAATAATAATTAAATAAAATTGAAATAAGATTGCATGAACGAGTGTGCGAGATTATGTTACGTGTGTGTGTGAATAAATGTAACAGAATAAATATTTGATTGAGAGAGTTGAATATAAAAGTGCAAAAGAAATAATTGGTGAGAGGTTAACATAGTGAAAAAAAAATTAGAATAAATAAATGGAGGATAGAAAAAAGCTACGAGAAAATTAAAAAAAAAATATAAATGAATAAATAAAAACAATGAATAAGTATAAATAATAAGTCAAAGTATTTTTTAAGAGATCACAATTGATTATTGTACTCGATTTGAGTAAGTGCTAAAAAAAAAAATATCGTGTGAGAGACAAAATGGAGTCAATGATTTAATAAGTTACGAGTAATTAAAATGATAAATAAATTGTTTTATTATTTGTTTTTGAATATTTTTTTTTCAAAGTGAATTGAAAAAAAAAAAGATAGGATAAATGAGAAAGATTGTGGCAAACAAAACTTTATTATAATTTGTGAATTTTTATATTTATTGTCCACAACTCCATGAACAAGTTCTCAGACTGTGCGAATAACAATTAATATAAAAAGAAGGAAATTAATTAATTAATCGAGAACTTTGTCAATGTGACAATAGAAATGCTAGAGAAAATTGAAATAAAAAGAAAAAAAATATTATAATAACACGATGGAAGATTAAAAATAAAAATCCAATGTTATTATTGGTTAGTGATTTTTTGCAGAATTTTACTAAAGAGAAAAATGAAATTTAGAGACTTGTACTAAAATAAAAACTAATATTACTGCGACGACCAAACAAGTTTGATGGAATAGAAGAAAATAAAATAATAAAAAAAAAACTTTCACTGTAATTATCATAAATGATTATAGTGAAGGCGAATTGAATGGAGATAAGAAAAAAATACGATGATGATGTCAAAGAGAATGACGAAGAATTACTAGGTAGACAGCGATAATTATATTGCTGATAACCTCAGAATGAGGAGGCACAAATGAAAAAAAAAATAATAATAACGAGAAATAAAATGAAGAAATAATAAAAAATAATAAAATGAAGATGAAGAAGCAAAATGATTTTATTGTACAGAGGCGAATGAAAGAGATTGGGTGCGATAGATAGGTAGATGTTGAACTACAGATTTAGAATAGATATTAATTAATTAAATAATGAAAAAAAAATTGAAAAAAAAAATTAAAAAAAATAATTGAATAGAAAAGAACAAAAAAAAAAATAAAACAGAACCAACTTTGGTTATTAGAATTAATGGAGGAAAAAAAAATAACGAAAAACAAAAAAAAAATAACAATGCTTAGATTATTAAGGTAGCTTTTAAGTAGACAGTAACTAGGCTTTAGTTAGGTTATGACTGCTCCTCCTCTTCTTCTTTATCACCACCTTATAATTATCATTAAAAAAAAAAATGAAGAAAAAAAGATTCAAGGATAAAATGAAACTTCTCATTATTGTTAAGACGCCCTAGAATCTTTTTTTAACTCATGAATTATTTTGCTGCAAACTTTTTGCGATGGGGCCGGACTTCGAACAAGAATATGAAGGATATGAGTGAATAAAAATATGAAAAATAGAGATAAATAAATAAATAAATGAATGGAATTAATGAACAAATTGTTAAAAGAAGAAAAAAAAAATTATATTGATTGATAAGATGAAATAAAATCGAGTGTGAGAATAATAATTGATAAATGAAAAGTTTAAATAATAAATGTATAAATAAACCGTTCAGTCTATGCACCCCCGCACCCATCAAGAGACTGACCGGCCATTATAATTATTCCAATACATTAATTAATTCATGCTGTAATATAATGCGCGAAGACGTAACATGATTGAATGAATAAAAAATATTTAAAAAAATTAATTAATTAAATCAAGAAATCATTTAATTAAATTATAAATAAATGCGCATGAGATAAACAAATTTAATGTGCGTACTCTGCGGATGAGGTGCGTGGACTGACCGGACACGTAAATAATTTCTTAATTATTTATTATTTTATTATAATTTTTTTTTTTTTTTAGATCTATTTTCTATTTTATTTCCATGATTCATTATTATCAATGTAAAAATCACTGAAAAAGTAAATGGAATTATAAAATGATGATAAGAAGTGAATAAATAATTTTTAATGGACAAAAAAAAAATGTTAGGGAGAGAGATAAGGAAGACGATTAAGAAAAAAGTAGGAGAAAAACATGAAAATGAGAATTGTGGTGATGATTAAATTTTTGAGCGTATTGGGTGCCTCGATCGCCGAGAGTAATGTCGCTTGAAGCTTCGATTTTAGCGAAAAAAAAAAGAAAAAAATGAAAAAGAAAAATAATCTAAGAAAAAAATTATCTCTAAAATTTCTACAAACGCTTAAGGAAGATTAATGTAAGAAGAAAAATGAGGAGAGAGAGATAAATGAAAGAGAGAAAACACATGCAATACGTATACACATTTACACAAAAATATACACACACACACACACACACGTACAAATACATAAAAATATTTACACTAACAAACATAGACTCTCGACTTTAGAATAGATAAAAGGAAAAAAAAAACCCATTTTGTAGATGTTAGAGTCCAATGTGACGTTAGTCCTTAGGTTTAAGTAAAAAAAAAAAAGTAGAATTGAAAATAATGAAAGAAAAAAAAATTGATTAAGGAATTTAAGTGAAGTTTAGAATGTTTTTAAGTAATGTTTAAGTCCAAATGCGAATGAGAGATTAAAATGAATTAATGTATGGTGGTGTATGTGTGGTGTATTTGTGTAGATGTGTGTAGGTGTATGAATGTAAAGGAAAATAGGTGAAAAGTTGAAGAGGCGAATTTACAATACGGCTTAAGATTTATTATATTGTATAAGAATGATAAATGGGAAGATAATGCAAACAAAAATCTCCCAAAAAAAGAAAAAAACAAAGTCATTGATGACTTTATATACGTTTCTGTTTACTTCACATTATTATAAAATATTTCCTTTTTAATTTTCCATTGTTGGAGGAAAAAAATGAGAATGTCATTGTTGTATGGCATTTCGATTCTTTGTACAGTCCTTTTTGCGTAATTATTTGTTTAAATAGTTTGTTGAGAGAGAAAAAAAAAATAAGTGAGAGCGAGTTAGTTAAAAGAAACGTGAGAGTAATTGAAAATTGCGAATGAACGAGATAAAAGAGAGTGTTTTAGATTTAAGAGAAATGAAATGGAAAAAAAAAAGAAAAATGTGTGGATGCTTGAAAGAAAAAATGAACATAGAATTGTAGTAACGCAAAAAAAAAAAGAACAAAACAAAGCAAAACACAAAAAAAAACCGGAGAGTCTTTAAATATGTCTCCCCAATTTTTTATTTCATTTAATGATTGATGAAAATATCTTTTCTATTTATAATTATTTTTTTCATCTCGTCTATCTTTTTTATTTTAAAAAAAATCTATTTTTCTGGAATTGTTCATGTTTTTCTTTTTGATTTTTATTCACAAAAAAAAAAATACAAGAACAAATATAAAGGATGGATAAAAAAGAATGCAGTATTTACCAGTAAAATTGAAATTTTCGTGTGGTGTATTATAAAAATTATCAAGTTACACAAATTGAAGATCATTATCATCAATGAATAGCGTGACTAGATTTATATATTCTAACGGTATTATCAGCACCACCGGACACCATCAGCTTGGGATTCGACCAATTACATGAAAGAACTTTGTCCTCATGACCAGTTAATTCATAAAGCGGTGCTCTTGGACTTGAATAATGAAAAAAATTAATTGAATATGCAAATTAATCTATATTAATATTTAATTTAATATATTTTTGATATATTAATATTACCTTCGAGTATCCCAAAGTTTTAGAGCATTATCGTATGCACCGGAAATAAAAAGATTTGAATCTGTCGTTGACCAATGGACAGCCTGAACCCATTGTGTATGCGATGTAAATGTTGATTTTACCATAGAACCCTCTGAAAAATAATTAAATTGATTTAATAATTCAAATTGAAAATAATTAATATTAAATATGGACCTGATGAACGTGGATCGTAGAGTCTAATGTGTCGGTCTGCTGATGCAGTAATGACACTCCGTGATAATTGAGAATAATCAATATCAAAGAAACTTTTATTTCCTGGAATTTCATGTTTAATTCCGCCCAATTCAGAATCCCAAATTTTCAATGTATGATCCCAAGATGAAGTAATTAATTCGGATTTATCAGACCAAACTACACCGCTTATTGCCTCTTTGTGACCTTTCATCGTTCTCTTTGGAGTCTACAAACAAGAAAATTAAATGATTATAAATTTCAATGTAGAAAATAATTTTATTTATTGATTTTTGTTTTATTTTAAATTACATACCCTGGTTCTTCCTCTATCTGTTTTCATACGTTTGCTCATCGATTCACCATCTTCTGTCTCATCTTCAGTTGCTGTTGACCATATTTTCAACATCGCATCCCACGATCCAGTTGCCATTATTCTGTCATTTGGATTTACTCCAACAGATTCAAGCGATTGCTCATGACCACGACAAACATGAATACAATCCACGGAATTACGTGCTATATTCCAACTCCAAATAATTGCTGTTTGATCCTGTGACGCACTGAAAATATTAAAAATAAATTATTAATGTATCTATCAATTATAATACATTGCTAAGAATATAATTTTGTTCATTTTAGATATTAACCTGACGAATGTTCCAGTTTCAGGATCAAGTGAAATCCATTTCACCGATTTTATCGGGGCACTGTGACCAGGAATTGTCAATTTATGTTTACCTTTCGACGTCCAAATGTGTACAGTATTGTCATAACATCCCGTAAGAATCCTATCAAATATTAAATTTTATTATTTCAATTTTATAAAAGTTAATTTCAATTATTTTACCATTTTTCACAAACTGCAACAGCTGCTACCCAATCATCGTGTATTAAACAGTCTTGTGGTTCTGGTGGTGGATGTTTTTCTAAATATTCCACATCAATAACATCCTCTGTTGATACACCACGTTCAGTTACATGTTCGCATAATGATGTTCTCAAGAATTCCGAGCAAACAAGAAAATCAAATTCAATTCCTTTACCATCTTTTATGGCATCTAATACATGAAAATAAAATTTATTATTATTAAATATTGGAGGTTAGGAACACCATCTTTATTTATTAAAATCATATTTTACCTTTCAACAACTCATTAACGAGAATATTTAATTCGTCTGGAATAATAGTAGTAGGAACTGAGAGAGGATAATCTGGCACAGCATATCTAAATAAAATATAAGAAATTATATTATTTTGCAATGTGTGAAAAAAATGCCATGAAATGATTGTTGGGATTATTTAATATAGAATAAAATTCCAAAGTAGAATATAATAAATATATAACAATGTAATGTCAGAAATCACAGTGGATAACCTCAAAATTTCAACTTACTGAGTTTGTTTTGTAATAAGACGAATTTGAATTTGTGGTGTATCACCAACGTTACTATTTCCAGCCATTATTTATTAACATTCACTACTCCACTATATCACTGCCTAAAAGTAATTCTGAATTACAATTATACTTTATAGTTATGTTGTTGAGCACGTGTGTTTTCCCCAGGATGCCAGATCTAGTAAAAAAATGTCACCAATTATATACATAATTAGTGCATATTTTAGCCTTCGATGAAGCGGGCAGCACTGTTAAATTCTTTCCGCTGCAATTACCATGCTATATTATATTAGCAGAAATTGATAATATGGAATGCAAATAAGACGTTTCAGTATATACCCCATTAGCCAAGTGCGCGCACCGATCGTGCACCGTGCGTGCACCTAGTGCATTTTCATGTAAATCCCTGTATAGCCTTTGGTGGAGTGCACCAAATGCTATTGGGGTAATTAAATTTTTTTATTGTTTAGCAAAATTGGGATACATGTTTTTCTCAGGACTTGATTATTTTTTTTTTAAAATATTTTGGCGCCATCTCAGAGATGGCGATCCTAGACATTTCTACACACACTTATTTCCTCAATATAATTTCAGGTGTATTGGGGGGTTCGCAAACCATTTTCACATACACGCATATATAAATAAATTCAGGCCACTAAAGGAGAGATTTGTCTTGTTGCAAGAAGTAAAATTCATTTTTTTTTTATAACTAGCTCCAATCGCATAAGTAGAAGCAGGACAAACGGAACGATCAGATTGTAAGAGTACGCCCACATATTTAGCATTATTAGAAATTTTACAAAAATTATAGAATTTCCGTAATCACGAAGCCTAGTAAAATTATTAATTAAAGACAACTATATACCACTGTTGAGAGCAGTGTTTCAATATAATGTCGACGGCCGATGAAGTTTTTGAGTCTTGGGAGGAAATGGAGGCATCTGGAGTAAGTTCCAAATAAATTTTTGCCATTAAATAATTTTTATTCATTCAACATAACCTAAAAATAAGTACTGCTTATTCGCTGAATGATGTGATTTCTCTGAAGCTTGGCAATATTTTTATTATACATACATATAATGTACTTTCACTAGATTTATGGTACATTTTTTTGGTTAGGTTGCCCAAAATTTTTAGTCATTAATTTGTATAAATTTTTAATTTAATATTCATGATTTTCAGGTTCTCGATAGGAAATTAAATGCTTTACAAATAAATGCATTGGATAGTTTAGATGACAGACAAACTGCCAAGTAAGTCTTACAAATAAATTGAATTAATTTCTCAATAACAGGTAATAATTAGGAAAATGATTATCATAATGATATTGTAGAGTGGTCGGTGGAGCAACTACAAATGGACGAATGGTTATATTAGGCGAAGATGGTTTAAGATCACAATATGTCCCATCAATACCAACAGTTAAAATATTAAAAAGACCACAAAGAGATTCGCGTGGAAGTGGCGATGGACTATTAACAAATGGCGATAAACCAAAGCAACCAATTAAATCTTTAAAACAGGTATTTATTTTACGTAACATCAATTTCCTTATCTTATATTTTCCTCATCTATATAAATGAAAAGAATTAATTATTCAATTATTGTTATTTTAATTACAGCGAGAGCAAGAATACGCAGAGGCAAGAAAAAGAATTTTAGGCGAAGAACGAAGTCCAGAGGAAAAACCATTACTGCCACAAGAAATAAATAAAATTCAACCAAAATCATTGAGTCCACCAATTTTTTCTCTCAATCAAAACAACAATGGGAGCCAAACAAGTGCAATACGTATGCCAACAGGACCGGATGGTACAACCGGTTTCAATTTACGCAGATAGCGAGGCTAAATATAATTAATAATTGGTATTTGTGTGCATCATCCTCGTCTATCATCATCTCCTCGATAATATTTCCGGACATTGGTTGCGGGGAGAAACGACTATGAGGTCGTAAGCAGTGAGCAGATGAAATGAATCTTCGTCACATCCCAAATAGCCGGAGGGCAAAAGCAAAAACAGCAGCAGCATTAAAGAGTTTCTCTTTAAAGTTAAAACAAAAATAACAAATGAAAAGAAATTGATAAATCTTTTTATTTTCATCAATGAAGAAGAAACTAAAGAGAAAATTAAAAAATGCCCATGTGATGTAATTCAATTTTCGTACGAGTTTAATTAATATTATAATGAAAATTAATACTCGAAACGAAATCCAACTGTTCATTGCAAAATATCTATGTGCAAAATGATTATATATGCACATATTCATTAAATAATTCAGTTCGTTGACCCCCTCTCCCGATATATATGTATAAATGTATGTATATATACATACATATACATGTATATACACATATAAATACATATATGTGCATCTGATATCGAATAACAGACAAACTTTTTGTGAGGATCATTAGGTGTTTCGGTGTGTTTATGTGTTCAGAATGGAGAACAAAGTGACATCAATGACATTAGCCATGCACATTTCAATCTAGATATTTATATTTACATACGGATATATTATATATTGTAAGTAAAATCCCCAACAAACTAAAAAAAAAAAAAAAAACGCTATTAATATCACTTGTAAATATTCCTGTGAATTTTTTTTTTAAAAATAAAAAGCGTATTTTTTTTCTTTTCGTTGAATAATTAGTTCTATTAGAACATTAGAGAAGAACAAAAAGAAAAAAAGACAACAAATCATCAATGTTAATGTTTGTATTGTCGATATTATTTAATTGTTAATAATTATTGAAAAAAAAAAAAAGAAAAAGAAATATATATAAGTAAATGGCGCGATCATTTGATGTTATTTTTATCATAAGTAGCATGAATCACAAATAATCTATTTGCAATTACATTTATTACGTGTATGTGTAGAGTATATTTTTGTATTGTACATATATAAATGTATTTAATATATACTTGTATGCATGTATATGAATGAGAATATATGTACATATACACATTTTATAGGTTGGTTGCAATGGCGCGCGCCAGTGTGGTTAATATTGCCATCATGGCGCATGTCGAGTGGTCGATTTGGGACTATTGGCACGCCAGTGGTTATAATAAAAGTGACGACGACGGTGTAATAATCAGGGGGTGTACTTACTCAATTGTCAAATGACAATGATAAATATATTTTTACGTTGATTAATCAACGAATAAAAAATAATATAATTGAATATAAACGACGGTAATATTTCAGCCATTTAATAATGGCAGAAGCGACAGGGCCAATTTTACATGTCATTGTCGTAGGTTTTCATCATAAAAAAGGCTGTCAAGTAAGTACATATAATATAAATAATATATAATATACATAATCAAGCTTGTACAATTGTTTATATATAAATATTTATATGAATAAATATACAGGTGTGTTAATTTTTTTTTTTTTTTCGTATTTTTATTTAATTTAATTGATTTATTTGATTGGATTATTAATTTGTGTTTATTTATTTATAGGTGGAGTATTCATTTCCATCTTTAGTACCTGGTGCACCAAATGAGTGTCCTGTTGGTTGGAAATATCTTCCAACTTTAGCATTACCTGATGGATCACATAATTATGATGAAGACACGGTTTATTTTCATTTACCAAGTATTACAGATGCGAAAAAAACAGTTTATGGCGTTTCATGCTTTCGACAAATTCCCGTTGAAGTATTAATATATTTTAATATATTATTTAATTATATTTATAATTTTTTCAATTGATTAATTTGATTATTTTTTGTTTGTAGAAATTAAAAAATCGTACGTCTGATATAACACGTGGTACAGTACAAAAATCTGTTTGTGTATTGAGTACAGAGCCACTTTATGGACATATTCAAGTTAAAATGGCATTGATAACTCATGCTTATTTTGAGGAAGGTGATTTTAGTAAAGTTTCATTGCTTGAAGAAACATTTCGGCATTTAAATGCATGTATGTGCGGTGATAGTCAATTACCACCTCAAGTATTTGTCGGTAAGAAATTAATTATTAATTTTATTCTTATAATACATTAACAGCTTTTATAATTAACTAATTATGAATATAATATAATAGCTGGAAATATTTATTTTTTGATATCATTTATATTTAATTGTGAATTATTTTTTGTTTAGGTTTATCTGCAAGAGATTTTATATTGCAATTTCGTCATAAGGCATTGTTACTATTTAAACTATTATTATTGGAAAAAAAAGTTGTGTTTTATCAATCGCCTGTGCAGCCACTGTGTGCTGCAATACTTACATTATTATCGTTGCATCCAGGAATGATTGAAACTGGTTTGCGTAAAGCCGCGTGTGTAAGGCCATCGAGGCCCATGTCACCAATACCAAATTTTGACGATGACGACGAGGAAAATACATGGAATGATGTTGATATTACAAATGAAACATCGTTGACAATTAATAAAAATAATCCAGTCGAGTGCAATTCAATGAATCAATATAATTGCGGTAATGAAAATTCAATGTGTATGAATGACAATAAAACCCGAGAAACAATGGAAGGCAAGTCATTTGAGTCAATAAATAATCAATCATCATTATCATCAATGCAAAATAATAATGATGGTGATAATATAAATACAAAAGTTTATGAATTAAATTCAACGAGTGAATGCACAGAATCGTACAGCAATAATGAAATAAGTCATGATATTAATTCAATTAAATTAACGGAAAATGTTCATCGTGTACAAAGTGCTAATATGATAAGTTTATCAATGGGTGATAATGATGGCGTTAATTTACCAAGAGACACAAGCAATGATGCACTTTCAGACGCTCGTGTTACATCAAATATCTCACAAATAGCTCATATAAATCCTGAACAATGCGGCTTACCACTTAATTTATTTTGCAAGGTACTATAAATAATTAATATGAATTAATCAATTTGAATATTAAATAATTAATTTATAATTTTATTTCAGGGATACTTGTGTTTGCCATATTTATCTTTACCTTATTTAGATCTTTTGAGTGATATAAATGTACGAGGTTATATTGTAGGTGCAACAAATGTTTTATTTAAACAAAAAAAACAATTGATTGACGTTCTCATTGAGGTAAATTAATTATTTATTTTTTTTTACTGTTTTGAATTTGATTTTTTTAATTTATGGGCTTTTATTATTTCAATGAAAATTTTTTTATTTAGGTTGAGAGCGCGAGAATTGAAGCAACTGATCCTGAATTACGTCGTCAGCTTCATTTAACCACTGAGGATTTACGGTTTGCTGATTATGTTGTTCGACATGTCGCTGAGCCACGTCGTGATGTGTTTTTAGATGGTGTCGGTTGGGAAGGCGGTGACGAGTGGATTAGAACGCAATTTCGGGTTTATTTATTGAGTTTATTGCGCACATCAATGCAACAAGATACACGACAGTCGGATCATTTTAATAGTGTATTTATTGCTGCTTGGAAGACCACGAATAATTATAAAATGTGGTGTAATGTTGATAAATCAGAGATTAATAATGTTGAACCTGGTCATCCGTTTGCTGGACAATTGTCTGTTCAAGATATGAAACTCAGATTCTCACAGTAATTTATTCCAATTATTTATCTAGCAATTATTCTTTTTTCTTTTTTCAACAATAAGGAAATATTAATCAGTTATTTTTTATTTTATTTATTAGCACAATGCAGAACACAGAGTCGGGAAGGAAAATAAATCAAGCAATGGTGACAACTGGTAGAGCAGTAGCAACAACGGGAAAAGCTGTTGGTAATTTGAGAAAAAAAAGTTTAACATTTCTATACAATTATTTCTTTATCTTTTTTTTTTTTCATTTTGAATTGAGCAATTTATTTATTTTTTATTTCAAGGCGGTGCACTCTCACAAGCAAAAGGTGCTTTTACAACATGGTGGAGCACGTTGACAACAGTGCAACCTGGTGATGTTGAAGTACGTTGTGATAATTCAAATCAAAGTCGTACACCACCGCCAAATGAAAATGAAGAAATTGAAGCAATTAAACAACGTAATAATGAAAGTGTCACAAAGGAGCTGGATACTCCGACATGTAGTGCTGGTACTACTGCTGTAGTTGTGGATTAAATTAAAATTTTCCCTTCAATCTAGAGAAAATGAACAATAACAAAAAAGGAATATTTAAAAAAATTAAATAATTAAATCATTAAGAATGATTTAGAATATTCAATGATTAAAAATGAAGCAAGTAAGTGTTAAACATATGCTTTTACATTTGCAAAAGCAAGAAAAATATGCAAAATGACTATAAAAAAAAAACCGAGGTAAAAAAATACTTATGGGAAATATTTGTATAATAATTTATTATCAAAAAAAGCTCACAGCTTTCGTGTAATGATGTCAATAGCTTGTCAATCATCAAATCGCATCATTCATTATGTTAGCACAAAACAAATGCATTCCCACTCATATAATAATCCATTTAATAATTGAAATTAATTAATTTTCCATAGAAAATCCGTGAAAATTTCAAATATCAAATAACTGAAATTATTTCAATACCATGACACAGACAGTTACCAAGTTGAATTTTACGTAAAACAAATAAACAAACACAGTAAATATCTCAATTAATTTATAATGATAAAAAAAAATGGAATAAATAGCACTCAAAGTCGCGTGATATATTCTATTTTTATCAGAAGTCATTAAATGTCGTGTAAAATCAACGATTTTATCTTTATAGACTTCAACATAGCCTCCCTCATAAATTGTTTTTATATAAATAAACATATAAATAAATAAATAAATAAATAAATAAATAAAATAAATTATGAGAGGATAATATAAATATTTAGAAAAAAAAAATAAAGAACTGAAAGAATAATTAAGAATATAATGTAAAACATAAATAATGGTAAAGACATGAGTCTAAATTAATTAATACGCTTATTCTTTTTTATTCTTACCCCCAAAAAAATTAAATATATATAAATAAACATACATACATGTATATATATTTATATAACTATAAAAGATAAATAGAAAAATAAATAATATATGTATATTATGACCTAGAAAATAAACATTTCCCAAGGAGTGATATCAACTTCTTCATAAGCTAAAAATGAAGAGGCCAGACTTCACTTGAAGTAAAAGGTAAGTTGTTAGAAATTAAACGAATCAAATAAGAGATTTGTAACTGAGCAAATGTGAATAAACATATATACATAGATCCATGTATTATATACATATGTATAAAAGGCCGGTTTTGATGTGCCGAATAAACATCGTATTTTACCGATAATAGCCGAGCATACAGAAAAGTTTAAGGATTGTATTGAGGAAACGAGCGAGATAGATCAAAAAAAAAAAGAAAATATATGAAAGGACATAATTAATTAAATGACAAAAATTAATAATAAAAAATAATTATATGAATGGAGATGGAAAATGTTGAGTGTTCAATAACAATGAAAAATTGCAACAAAGAGACAAGAAGAATTGAAGCAAAAAAAAAAATATATATCGGAAATGAATATAAAAATTGGAAGAAATTCATGGGAGTTGTGTTGAATTTCCCTTCTTCCTCTTTACCCCTCTTTACTAACCTACACACAAACGTTTCCCCGCTCACTCCCCACCGGTTAAAATCTCCAATGAGTAAGTGAGACAGAGAAGAACCGTAGTACGACGACGAATACTTGGGACGTAACCGTCGTCACCTATTGCAAACGCAAAATAAAATTGGATCGGCTTTTAAGTTCGTGTTCTCTCGTAACGTCCGCCATTCTTATACGTGTGGGTGTGTAGTCTATATCAATTGCATTATTCAACAATACATATATACATAAATAAATAAATAAATATGTATGTATGTTACGTATACATATTTATTTACTTACTTATTTATTTATTTATTAATTAATATGTGTATACATGTGTAATTTTAAATATAAAATTAATTAATTTCGGTCATTTAAATACAATTATTTATTCATATCAATGAAAATTATTGTGTATGTGTGTGTGTACATTTAAATTTTAACGTGAAATAAACACACGGGCTGTTGACATTACACACATATTAAACCACATATACACAGACACATCTGTTTTAAATTTATATCGTTTGCTTTTTCTTTATCTTATTTTTCTTCTTCTTATTGTTCGTTTATTAACAGTTAAATTTATTTGATATAATTAATAATTGTATTGGAAAATAATTCACGAATAATTAGCGTTATTTTGTCTTGCTGAAAATCGCGTGTGGCAAAAAACCGTTGACAAGTTCTCGAGCAACAGAATAAATATAAGACAAGATAGATAACAGAGGCGTTGCAGCAGCAGGACATCAAGAGCAACGTCCCATCCACCACATTATTATATATTATGTACAAATAAAAATACATAAATATGTATATATGTGTGTGTGTGTTTTTGTAAATCTGTTTGGGCGAGAGAGTAAATAAAAGATGGGGAATATAATCGGATATTTTTGCCAAACGTTTATTGTAGTGACAAGAAGAAAGAGAGACGAATTTTAAGTGTGTATTTGGCACGCGCGCGCCTCCTTCGTCGATTTAACGCACATTGTTTATAAAACGGCGTATATACAAAAGCCTAAAGGTAGTTGAGAGAAAAAACGTAAAGGAGACAGAAGATAATCGACAAATATATCTGTATATATGTTTATAAATATATATTTATGAAAGTGATAGTGTGTGAGTAATAATTAAAAGATCTATAGTGAAATAAAGAATATTAATTTGTGGAGAAATTAATTTAATATATTGAGGATTTAATACATTTTATTGGTTATGCAAAAAAGGGATAAATCTAGTACTGGCGGGCGGTGGCGGCCATCTTTTAGATGAGAGCACTTTGTTTTTTTTTTTTTTTTTTTTAATTATTTTCTTGCCCTTTACTTCGGCAAACAATGTAATGTGTAATACACAAGTACATAACGATAAAGAAACGGAGAAATAATACTTTTTTTTCTTATTTTTCGTGGTTTTAATGTGCGCGAAAATTATTTAGCTTTCATAACCCCAAAATTTTTTTTTTACTATTAACAAATGTGTGTTGGGACACCTGCGAAATTTGTGAATTGAGTTTGAAATGTTTTATTAAAATGATAAATACATTGGACTTGATTGATATATACATATTTATATAGATATATAAATATTTTATATTTAATTATTGGCATTGATCTTGTAATTGTTTTATTTATTTTTTCATCGCAGTTTTGTCTATGTGATAAACGCCATGGTGGTTTGAAGAAACGAGTGATCGACAGAAAAGACAGAGGGAGAGAAAAAAAAAATGAGAGAGAGAGAGAGAGGGTAAGTGAGAACGAATGAGAAAGGAGCATCCGGAGGACCAAACTACGACAAACATGTCAGGACTTGTTTCCTCATTTTCTCTCCTTCGCCTGTGGCTCATTCGCTATTCGCACTCATCGGATAAACGTCATTTTCATTGAGAAAAATTAAATCCAATATCAAATCATAACCTATAAAAATTATAATCTAC
This sequence comes from Microctonus aethiopoides, assembly GCA_030347275.1. Classification (NCBI taxonomy): domain Eukaryota; kingdom Metazoa; phylum Arthropoda; class Insecta; order Hymenoptera; family Braconidae; genus Microctonus; species Microctonus aethiopoides. The sequence goes on along the minus strand of JAQQBS010001423.1, from coordinate 8,885,692 downwards.
AAAAATTTTGTACCAACAAGACGAAATAAGAAAAAAAAGTGTATATACACACACTTTTCTCACTCTCTCTCTCTCTCTTTCTCTCTCTCATATATAACCGTGGGATCGTAACCTCAAAAACTCGACTCGAGTCAGTTCTCGTCACGGATTCGCCAGGCCACACAGTCCCTTTCGCGAACGGAAGGGAAGCAACATCTAAAGAGAGAGAGAGAATTTGTGTGTGAGAGAGAATAAAAAAACGTTTGGTGTAAAAGGAAAGAAAGGGTGGAGAAGAAGAAGAAAAATAAGAAAAAGAAGAAGCAGCAGCAGAAGCAGCTTCGAATTTGTGTTGTATATTCCAAGTGTTTGAGCTCATCATTTTTTGTCAAAGTGTGTAAATGCACATACGTATATTGTTATCATATTTTTGAATATTTTTTTTTCTTTAATTTTTTTATTAATTATTTCATGAGTTATTTATACTCGTTGACTTCAATGTGCACAAGTGCCTTGCAATGAAGTCATAAGAGAATACACTCTACACATACACAAATAATTTTTTATAATTGAAAATTTAGTGATTTTTAATTTTTATATTACGCCGGATTTTATTGAATTAAATTAATCCATGTTTATTTAATATTATTATAAATTTAATTATGATGAATAATTACTCATAAGCATGGTAGGCTTTAGTGGTGATTATTTTGGAATCATTCATATAAAATTGTGAATGAATACAAGAGTTTTCATACCAAGTTAACCTCTATATTATTTTTTTATTCAAACGATATTTTTACAATTGGATTTATTTAATTTAATTGAATAACAAATTTAAATTATATATATTCATATATTGCATTGTTATTATTAGACATTGATGGATTGTGCTAATACTTTGCAATTTATGAATTTTATATTGCACTTTAGTTCCATTCATCAACACCAAATTCACTTACATTAAATTTATCCATTTACAACAAATCACCAACGACAAATATCTAACCAAAAAAATTGACGTCATTATATATTATTTTATTTATTTTTAGCTGATAATAAATATAGTGGAAGAGTGCGTTTGTGTGTGTGTGTGTGTGTATATTATTTTTCGTTAATACACAAAGTGAAAACGAAAATATTAAAAATATAAATGATAAGTGAATTGAAGTGACGACCCTGAAAATTAAATAATTACATTGAACATGAATATCATGTGCATTGAATTAATATCAAATGCATCAGTGATGTATTTATTTGGGAAGGAGAGAATCCTTGCAGTGATATAATATAAAAATAAAATTATAAACTCCAATAGTTTATAAAGGATATATAAATATAAATATATACGAGTTAAATAGTGCCAACCACACAAATTGCAGATGGATAAACAGGGATGACTGATAATTGCTGGAACACTGGTGGTGGTGAGTGTCTAAAATATATTTTTTTTATTTTATTCAATATTTCATTTTACACTTTGCATGAATTTGAAAAATTGCTTTGATTTATTATATAAATAAATATAATATATAAAGAAGGAGAGAAAGATTTAGTGAGTGAGAAGAGAAATAAATTTTTTTTCTTTTAATTTTTGTCTATTTTTTTTTATCTGGAAAACATTCATGGTCCAGTCTTGAAGGAAAAAATTAATTTTGTTATATTTTCTTTGCATTTTTTTCTTTCGTTCAATTCTTTGTATTTATTTGTGTCTTATTTATTTATTTATTTATTCATTTATTAATTATTTGGGTGAAGTTTGTGGTGGAAATTTTCATTTATAAAAATTGATAAAAAAATTAATGGAGAATATTGTTGATGAAATGTATTACAAAAATTTATATACATTGTTTAAATATTAATTGGTGCAGAGTTCTAAATAAATAGTACAAATTGAGATAAATATTAAATAATTATATTAACTAAAATGAAGGATTTAATCATCACTTTAAATTAATTGATGAGATAAAAATTTGATTTTATCCAATCATTATTACACATAAATGGTTTATTTATATTTAAAACATTGAATTAAAACTTTTGAGTAAAGTATTTCATTGTACAAAATTATGGAAAGACGGACAAAAAAATAAAACAAAGGGAAAAAAATATTTAAATAATTTATCAATGTGGTGTGTGATGAAGAAGACAAGGAATCGATTTGGTGCAAAATTTTTGGCACGTTACTGCATGAACCGGAAGGACATTCACATTGACCCTGAAGATGGCGCCACACATCCACGGAAGTTTGATCAGTCAAATCAAATCAGACACAAGACCAAAGACAAAAAAATAAACAGAATAAAAACGAAACATTTTTTAAACTCAAACTAAATTAATAACAATTCCCTTCTTCATTAATTCCATTCAATCTCCAAATAAATTCCAATTATACGTAGCAGTTAAATGAATTATAACACAATACCATTACTAAATTAATTATAAAAATAAAAAAATAAAATTGATAAAGTAGCGTTGGATAAATGAAAACACTGCTGGATATTAATATTTTTTTGAAGCGCATTAACGAGAATAATTCTCGATTGATTATGGCGCAGCCAAAAGGAGAATTAAGAAATGGCGCAGTCAGTAAAAGCAAATGAAAAAGAAGGATAAAATTATGGGAGAGAGAGAGAGAGAGAGAGAAGGGAAAGACGAATGAATACATCGTACATATATCTAAAACGAATGTCGTCGTAGGCTTATAGAACTTTCAAATGTTACGGTTTCATCGATCAACGCCGTCGCCATTGTCACGTTCGCTAAAATCACACGACACTGCAACAAGCAAAGGTGCAATATGCACGGCATATTAATATTTTTTTCCATCCTACATAAACACAAATAGAAATTAATAATTAACAATTAATATTTTATCCAAAGGATAATATTTATTTTTTTCAAATTCAACAATATTCTCCATTAATACTTATTATCCCTCATCGAAATTGGTAATTAAATAATTAATAAAAAAAAGAATTAATGTAAAATATATCCAGAAGGTTTTTAATAAGATTTATGCTCAAATGAAATTGTTGCCACGCCCGCAGTTAAAAAAAAAAATAATGAATATATATAAAGTAAAAAGTGCAATAGAATAAAGTCTCCAGCAACTATCGTACCACGTCACTCTATCCATTTATTCCACCAAACTCAGAGGGGTAAAGAGTGGGAAGTGAGGGCAGGAGGTTGTGGACACTACATGCCCTCTTCGTCGCGTATTGATTCCCGAGTTAAAACGCGTACACACGACACACAAAGGTCAAAGGGTCGTGAAAATGTAGGAACCAACTTTTGACTTCAAAGTTATAAATGATTAAATAGAAATTCTTTAAAGAAACAAATTTTTTTTTTTATTCATTTTTATTTATATCTACATTTTGATATACTTTGTAACAACTCGGGATATTCATTCACATCTAGTGGTCTATTTAAAATAAATTTATCAATTAATATACACACACATATGTATATAATATTTATACATATAAATAAATATAATATCTGCATTAAATACAAGAGCATGATGATGAAGGAATTAATTAAAGGATCGTCGTCTTATAAGACTCTTTCATGATATCTTTAAATAAATTTAAGATAGTTTATTGTAATATTTATTTATATATAAAAAAAAAAATTGCATGAATTCAAATATGAAAAAAAAAAATAAAAAGGGAAATAATTTAATTTTAATTAATGCATGCAAATATTATTTGAGATAATTATCTTGGGCGAGTCCTCTATGTCGTTGATCGTAGACGAAAATTTTCCTCGAGTTCCATACTATCGATTTTCGAGCCGGGCCAGGTTCACAGTTCTTGTCCTCTATCTCTCACAGCACTTGCTCTTCCTCTCTCATATTATCTCTCATTCTTTCTCTTTCCTCTATGTCTGCCTTCAACAATTCTGGGTTGGAGAATGGGCAAAATGCAATGTGCAACCCCCTGAAGAAGTTGACTGGAAAAGAAAACTAGACATTTTTGCTTCAAATATTTTCATCTTATTTTATTATTATAAAAATATAAATTCATTAATTGTTTCTTTTTTTTTTCTTTTATCACTCTCTTATATCTACATCTCTCCCTCTTTCTATTTGATCCTCTCTCTCTCTCTCTCTTTTTCTCTTTGATAATAATTGATGAAACAAAAAATATATTTGTTTAGAAAAATTTAAAGTGAAAACAAAAAATGTCTGAAGTGTCGTTTGTGTGTTGTGTGATGTGTGTTGCAGGCGTTGGCGTCAAGATGGAGCACTTTCAGGCCACCCTGGACCCAAGGAAGCAGGAGTTACTGGAGGCCCGCTTTCTCGGAGCGAGGGTGAGCAACACACGAAAATACCACATTCAATTTTGAATGATGTGTGAATCGTTTGATGTTGTTTTCATGTTTCATTTCTGGTCTTTTTATTCATCATTTTATTTATATTTGTGCTTGAATATTATTCCTCATCGATTTTCTATCATCATCATCATCATCATGTGAAGATTATCATTAATCTCAATTATTAATATGATTTATTTCATCTATTTTTATACTGCAATAGTTATTCATTTATTTTATTTCAATTAATCATCATCCATTTATGGAGACATTAATTATAGTGTAAAAGATACTATCATCATTAGCCATTGAGGTCCTCATTGACTGCCAATGTGTGACCGCTAACTACACACTTTCACCAATCTCATGCACTAGTATATTTACCGGAAGTATTTGAAAAAAAATATCAAATAATATAAATACAAAATGATAGGAAATAATAAAAATAAAATAAACTCGGTTAAATAATTACGAAACATTCTAAACTCTTTTTATATTTATTTATATGATTAAACAATTACATTTCGTAATAAATAATTGCTTCAAATGAATTTCCCTACCGTAAATTTCTTATAATAAAAAATAAAAATAAGATTTAATATTTTAAATTCTTCCGGTTACATTGAGTCATTCCAAAACGATTTTCAATCTCTTTATAATTTTTTTTTATTAGTATTATTTTTTTAATAACATTTTGTACTTGAATATGTATCAATGGACGATTTGCCGCATCAGTAGACATTGGCACATTTGATCTCTCTCTCTCTTTCTCTCTTTCACTTATTTAATTCTTTTGTCTTTATCATCGTCATGTGCTATTCGATTCTAAAGACCTTCAAATGATTATGTTTGTCTCATCACGACAAGTCATGAAAGGTGCGGCAATGAGAACTTATATACACATATAATACACAAATAAAAATTGAGGTCGCCCACCAGTGGATTCATTATGCGGATCGCCGACTATACCAAACGATGAAACCATCATCAAACGTCATTATACTATTTGCTACAAAAAAAAAAAAACTTTTTCTCTTCTATTTTATTTACAATATTAATACAATATATATTATTTATCAAATGTATATACATATTCGAGGGTTTGACCAGAGAACATTGTCAAGATCATTGGTGTCTTGATGATGCGTGACGCAAATTCATCGTATATATTTTTATAAACCCACATAGAGAGAATGAGAAGAGAGTAATATAGCAAGCATGTATCGATCGTTATAATATCAAAGCCCTTCTTGAGATTCGTCCTCGTTGTCTTTGTCATTCTCGTCACATCTTGATGCTCCTCAATGTCTATCATCATCATCATCATCATTATCATGAATTGATCAACATAAAAATGAACAATTAAATTACAATATTAAAATTTAATCCCAATCATTTTCTTGATTATTAAATAAATATTTTAACACGATAAATTCTTTCACGGTTGGAATAAAATGGAATGTGAAAATATGAGAAAATGTATAAATGTATATTTGTCCAAGGAGATTGTATTCTTCATTGTATATATGTGTATGTATGTGATGTTGGATTCGACAGTGACCTGCATGGCAACGTTGCAATGGTCTGGGGATCGTTCTCTCTCGACTCTCGTGGCCGGCTAATTTCGACGCTCCGCGGATATCGAGATACCAAGGGAGTAAGAGACAGAATATATGCTGGATATATACAGAATGAGTAAGCGAACAAGTGTGGAATAGAGTGAAATAGTGAGGGGCAGAGAGAGAAAGGGAGAGAGATAGAGTGAGTGAGTGAATAAGTTCTCTTGCGAGCTGGTACGATCGATCGAGAATACTAGGGATGTATAGAGGACATGAAGTGTAAGAGAGAGTGTGTGTCTGCATTGGGTTTTGGTTGGATTTGATGATGGGACGCGCATGCCAATAGTTTTGTTGCATTTTAATATATTATTTAAATTAATTTTTTAATAAAAAATTTACGAATATTATCAACGATTTTATAGAGGGACAAATCAACGGGCGAAATATTAAAGTGGATATAATAGGAATTGTAGGAAATATTAAAGAAGAAGTATGAGAATGAAATGATGAATGAAATATATTTATTTTTTTATTTTTATTATTTATTTTTAATAATTTTTTTAATGATTATTATTTAGTTAATTTATTGTTGAAATTATTTTTAATTTTACTCAAGGATTATTCATACTGTATTACTGCAACAGTAGTGTTTTTTTCCCTTGAGATATAATATCGTCGAAGCAACCTGACGTGTTCGTACTTGCACAAAACCTTATATTTATATATATGTATGTGTATTTTTCCCTTCATTTTATTTTTCTCTTGCACCCTCTCTTCACGCCGGTTTATTCGCTTGTATCTCACTCTTTCTCATCTATTATAATGTATATATGTATATTTAACCATCTCCTCGCTTAGCTCTCATTCACTCAATTCGCTCACTGACTCTCTTTCTCTTGCATGGTCGGGTATACCAGCAGCGAGAACACAACGATCGATCGGGCCTCACGCTTTTGCTCTCTCGCCGCCTTCGATATGCCCGGTTACGCAAAACCCCAAAGTCACCCAATATGCGTTAACTCGCCGGCGGTTATTTTTATTTTATTTATTTTTTTTTATTACATGAATTATCATTTATTTATTATTTATATAAATTCTTATTTATTCCTAATATCATTCACGAATTTATATTAAATTAATTTCATCGTCAATTACTATTTTTATTTATTTTTAGATGAAGAATTATTTTTTTTATTTTTTTTTGTCAAAGTTATATTATTGTATAATATTATTACAGTTAATTTTTTCATTATAGTAAAAATACTTTTTTTATTATTATGTCCGGCTATTTCACGCGGACTTGAGCGAATTTGTCCGCGTATTTTCGCACTCGTGCGTTTATATATAGAATTGTTTCAATATACACGCAGTCAAACACAAAGTATTTTAATGTATTTCTGTGCGCGACGGTTTGATAGAAGGCATAGAAAATGTAGCGAAGCGAACGTAGAGTCGTCTTCACATTATTTTGTATTGTACATATGTATATATATTTATTTATATGGTATATGTGTCTCTATATATCTACTCAACTCATATACATATCTATCTTGAATGTCTTTTTTTTTTTTTTTTTTTTTTAAAGTCATCAACTCATTCGGTCTATCTCACACTTATTGTTAGTTTTACTCTGCCACGTTGCTTACATCATTGTGTATATGTATATGTATATATATATATATGACTGGCAGTCTCTCTGAGAGTTAAAGGCGTCATGCTTGACGTGCGACCGTTACACATTTTCCATTACGATGTATATATAATACTACCGTTTATTATACTTGACGATATTTACTGTTGGTGGCGCTTCGTCAGAGAATTCTATATATTTCCCCGGTACGACGTCATGTTTGATTAAAATAATCCATGGACTTTGCGGTTTTTCAATGATATTGACCTCATCTTTTATATTCGAGGTAAAATTATTTTATTAATATTATTTATTGAAATAAATTATATTGGATAAATGATTAAATTAAAATATAAAATAGTATTTTGATATTTGAAATAAAATATAGAGACATAGGAATATAATGAGGAAGATGTTGGGTTGGTGTATATATATAATATAAGTTGAGTATATGGGTGCGAAAAAAAAGGAATGCATTGAGGGGGGCACTCGAAGGGCGAATGACGGGAGTCAGGGGGAGTTGCCGCGAATCCGCGAGTTTATCGATTTTTCACGTTGCGGAGAGGCACACTAGAAAGTGAGTGAGAGACAGTGAGTGTGTGTGTGTGTATGGTGAGAAGGACGTAAGAAGAAGAGGATAAGGATATATGGAGAGAAGCAGGTTCTCACTCCTGTTGGCTCGTGCCGGAATAAGATTGGCTCAGGGTGGTGAAAGGGAGCGTATAGTAGTACCAACGGCGAACACCCAACTCAACGACCATGAAGAGAAATAAGAGGTGGGAGAGGGAGACGAATGAACAAGGAGAAGAAAAGCATAGCGTGTATAATATAGAGAGAGTGGTTCTTGGGTGTTTGAGGATCGATCAGAATGTAACCAGAGAAAATCGGTCGGCGCGCCCTCGTCCTCAAAACACCCACTACAAACTCATCTTGTTTAATTACATTTTATGTACTTGATTTTTTGTTTTTTTGTTTTACACATTTTTTATATTGATTTTCGTAACGTCCAGGTGATTTGGAATAGGATTTTGCACTCAGGTGGCACTCTTCATGGTGTTTTTCATGTTGCTCTTCAGGGTGTCGAAATTGTCTTCATGGTACTTGAATTGTGGGGAATTGGATGAGGATTAGGAATATGTTGATGGTTTATGCTCTTCAGTAGGTTGGTTTAGAGTGACAATCAATTTTCTGTTTTGATTATTGAATATTAATTTGAAAAGTATTTCATTTTTTTTTTTTTATTGTTTCTAAATTTAATAAAGCTGATAGAATTAATGGGTAGCAAATAAAACTCTTTGAAAGAGCTGTGCATTCCCACTGTAGAACGCACAGAGAGTTTGATGTCAGTTGTGTGGTCTACATTACCATCTGCTTTTACCCCGTGGGATTATATCCCCGGTCAAATTCTTTCCAGGGTCGTTTCACCACACAATACTGTGATATCGACTGATTCTGTTTGCATGCGTCAGCAAATTTCTTTGTAAATTCAATCATGGTCAAATTTATTATTGTGCAGTATTACAATCACAATGAATCTTAAATTTATTAAACTATCATAAAATTTTTTATTTTAACAATGTATCAATGATATTTATCATTGACATTTCGTCAAAAACTTTCACGATTTTTCTTCATTAATTATATGTCTACATTACCGACCGGTTTTTCATCTCAAAATCGTTTCTTCATTTCTCCAGTTTGACGAATCAATTTTATGGGCATTTATCTCTCTATTTTTTTTTTTCTATTTTTCTCTGCACTACTTCATGACATCATCAAAATATATAAATTTGACACAATTAATAGACAATTTGATAGTCTAATATTTCTACTCCAACTTAATCATTAAAATGTTACACGTGTTATCTAATCAAATTCTGATCCATTAATATTATTTAATTAATCCTCATGTGGTTTTCCAAGGTGACGTGATAAAGATTTAAAAAAAAAACAAAAAAATTTTCCAATAATAAATTTCCAATATAGTTCACGGTTTTCATTTATCAATATAAATTTATTTTTTTTTCCTTAATTTTATCGCATTAAACTCGCAGTAATTTACTGTGTATTTATTTCAAGCATAAAATCCGCTGATAAAGACACTTATTTTTACGCCAAATATTACAACATAACATCAAGAAATATATCCCAGTTAGGGTCTTTAGAGAAATCGCATCTTGTTCAATGTCCATTTTTGGGGTTTGTGCGACACACAGTAGGGGCGCTTAGTCACGCTTTATCTAAAGCTTTCATCTCTCATTTCCTTCAATAAAATACATATACACTTATATTACCACAATCATCAATTGTCATATAATTAATTTAAATGCTACACAATAATGACAAAATGAAATATTATTTATTACTTATATATGATCGATAATAATTACCTATATATTAAATTAATAATATCAATGGAATGATGTTAATTGCAGGGTGGTCGGAACAACGGGCCGAGTAAAAATGCGATCGACATCGCGCAGTCGTCGTCGATACCCAGCGTCGTTAAGTGCGGCCAGCCGACTACCCCGGGAATAGACTGGACGAGGCGCGACAATGCCCCACCCTCGCGAGATCAACGGAATTCATCGTCCAGCGCAACGGCCCTGGGCCAAGTCTCTCAGGTATATCCACAAAAATATACCTATAATATGCTGCAATGTCCATAAAATATTCTCGTACTTATATATTCTTCTCTCGACCAATGACTCATTTATACAATGATGTCATATTTCCCAAATTCGCTTTTGTTTTTTATTCATTATATATATTTATTGCTTCATCATTATCTAGACTTGAAGTTCTTCTATATAAAAAAAATTAGTACCTTGAACAATTCACTGTTCACATTCATTCAAATATTTTAGTTATTATTTTTTAATCAATATTAATTATATTATTGACTGCAATTTATTTAATCAACAATTATATCCATCATTAATCCAGTTGATTAATTTTGTTTATTGGAAGCTTGTCATACCAATAGATGAAGTGACATCAATACAATTTTTATATTTAATTCATCTTTAATTTGAGTATTTATAAAAAAAAAAAAAATGTAATTGCCATTGGAATTTTTTTATCATTTTATTTTTTATTTTTCACAATGAATACAAGCGAAAGGATTTTTATAGTATTGTCTTTTGGGATCGATGTATGCTTGTGTATACGTGACGTTATCAAATACCGACCGATGACTAGGTGCTTTCTAACTGGCTAAAGAGATTGTAGACAAGGGGATATAGAGAAGGCAATTTAGTATAACGATGAAATTGTAGTGTATATTATTTAGTTTTACAAGTACAAATCCATTTATAAATAAATATTTACATATATACAGATGTTTATTTACATGGTGTACAGGGAAATTTATAGTGGTTAGAGTTTGGTTTCGATTCATGTGTAATATAGTGATGGGTTTTGTAACATGAGAATGAAATTGATATTATGATGTTGCTTATATGCCGCAGTGAATAATATCGGGTAGATTGTTAAATAGTGGTTGGTTCAGTTGGTTTATTGGTTCGATTATTGTACATATAGTAAAGTATGTATATGTTTTTATGTATTTGAGTGGCGCCGCCGAACGTTTTGATGCATAAACTGTACTAATGTAAGAAGAACTCAGCTCCACCTGTCGACTTTTATTCACTCTCGTATTTAATATGCCAATTTAATATAATATTTTATGCCCTGTGTGTGCTTACGATATTAAACTCGTTCTTGCATTTTTATGTTCGCTGATTTTCATTTTAATTTGTTTATTATTTTGTAAATTAATCACTGGCAAATTTAATTGAGGAATAAATTTATTTTAAGTTTATTTATATTATCTTTTGCATTTTTTCTCAAGGGGAATATATTTTTAATGAATTATTTTATTTTTTGAGGTGGTAATAGTGGGATTATTTGGGCGCGGCACATATGATTTAGACATTTATATTTAATGTTGATTAATTTTTTTCTGGGTGTTGATGGAAATTTTTATGAATTCGAAAAATTGTTTTCATTAAATAGACAGTGGAAATTAAATATTATTGAATAAATAATTTACTTTTTTCTCGTGTTATGACGCACACAGTTGTGTGTTAATAGTCACGAATAATCGCAGACATTTTTTTATTCAGTAATATATATATATATATGTATAAATATCATATCGTCATCGTCACAGATAATATATAATGAAACGCACCAATGAGCGATAGTTTGGCTTTTACTTGACCTTGTTTTCAGTTTCAAAACGCTTACACAAAACTTGATGAAAATAAAAAATAATAATAAATAAAAACAAGAAGAAAAAAAAAACAAAGATAATTATCAAAGTCACCTTTGTGCTTCCTCAAAAATTATTTCACTCAGTGAAACAATGTTTCAGCATCGAGAAACATATCGCGTATATAATCCCACACATAATTAAAATAAAAAATTTACAGTTAGAAAATTATAAAAGATTTTTTTTTCGATATTTATCAAATACAAAATTAAATCGTGACAAACAGTAAAAAAGAACATTTAATCAAGTATAATTTATTATATAGACTTATAAGAAATGGATAATATTAATAAGAAAAATATAAAAAGTGGAATAGGAATTAAAAGAAAAGTTTATTTCTTTGAATTATAAAACAAAAAAAAAAAACATACTGATTTGTGTGTCGGCGCATTGAGCCGTAGAGTGTACACAGCGCCGAGGTCGCTGCCTGCTGCCGCAAAAGCCGCGTGGCCGACGGACCAGCTGATCGCTATAATACACATCGTGCACGGAACAGAATATATAAAGTGACGACGAGGCGAAGTGGGATAAAGAAAGAGGAGAGAAAATCGTGCGCGCGCGCGACTGGGCTAATGAGTGTGCGACCTATTGGCACGCCGACAACGGACAAACAACGAAAACTCCAGTTAGGTAGACATAGACATTGATGTTGATGTTGATGATGACGAGGAAATGAAGAAGAAGAAGAAGAAAAAGTGGAATAATATTTAGATGAATAGGACAAAGCACTTTACATGATGCTACTATAGATATTGACAATTATGAATATATAAAATTGATCTGCGCATTTATTTATCTAGGATTTATATATTATAATGATGATTATTATAGTAGTGATAGTAGTAGTAGTAGTTGTAAGTTAAAATAGTGGGGAATGTCGTGAGTGAGAAGTCCATTTGCGTTTTGTCACGTTCTCTTTATTTATCTCAACTACCAACAACAACAGAGCCACTACCTTCTCTGGATTTGGCGTTTCTGCGTCGACTCCGCCACTGGTTCAAGGGAAACGAGCGAGAGAGAATTGTGCGCTTTGATTGGGGCAAGAGGGGAAAAATAGGAAGAAAAAAAAAAATACATTGCCCCGTCGTTGTGGCATTGCAAGGTCTAGACACTTGTCTGTTGGATTACGCGCCCTGAAGTGCGCAAACTTGAACTGGTAAAATGCTCGTTTTTAAATCATATAATTTATCCTGAATATATATTTGGTAATATTTTATTAAAAAAATATTTATTCACGCGAGAATTATTATTTATAATATTTATTTTCCTTGACGATCATTGATAATTATTGACATTAATTAAACTATCACAATTTATTTTCAACACCCCCTGGACTAATATATAAATACGAAATAAAAATAGAAAATAACTTTGTCACAATTTTAAAATTAATTATCATTAGCAGATATCACGTATTATTTTATTAATTTCCACTTCAGCCACTGGTTAATTAAATTTAATTAAATTTATATAAAAAATATTTTTTGGAAATTGTGAATTTTTTGTATCTGTGAATTGGTTTATAATTGTGGTATGGATAATTTTATAATTATAATTTATTTTAACGAACAATTATATATAGTTTTGGTGGATCCCTTCAGACAACAGTGCAGAGTCTCGACTTACTGGCAAGCGAATGTGGTTATAAGCGCCAGCCAACTCGTCGCGAGCTGCTTATTTTCTCTCTCTCTCTTTCTCTCGCTATATAATATCCCCCCCACTATATACAAACTCTACTTCTCCTCCTTCGCGTTCAAATACATATAGTCCTTTTGCTTCTACTGCTGCTGCTACTGATACTCTGATACCACTTCCATCACTGTACCACTACTACCATTATTATTATTATTATTATTATCATCATCATCATCCACCACCGCCACCAATACTATCATTCACCACTGACTATGAAAACCGACGAGGGCGACGACGACGACGACGACGAAGGCAGACGTATATTCCCAGTGCCGTAATCCAAAATAATAGCGCCATGGGAAAATAAAAACATACCTCGACCTTTGCCAACAGAGAAATTCTCAACATCCAAAAGCAAATATAATTCATTCCAAACTCGTAATTGTTAATGCTATTAATAAATTTTTTTATTACTTTTTATCAGATGTTAAGAAGGAAAAAAAAAATTTTTTTTTAATTATTCTATATTTATTTTAATTATTTATTATTATTTTTAAAATAATTTTTTCTTTGGTAATAATTTTTTTTTCAAGCTTTTTTATTTATTTATGTATTTTTTTTTTTCGATGGTTATTCAGGGGGGTATTAATAATGAATTGTACCCCGTTCAATGTGGCCACTGTATATATATGCATAATGTATATAGATAGAGAAGTGAGTGAAGCATACACCACATACTTGGCCACATTGATTTTAGCCGGTTCACTTGCATGCTTTTAAAGTTGTTTCGAGATTCACCTTTAGTCTTTGGTATTTTCTCTCTATTGTCCACGTCAATTTATCAATATAATATGTCTAATAATAAATCGAAAGCACATATATTATACATTTATATATGTACATAAATATATGTGTTTATAACAAGTAATGAATTTATACCGATAAGATTTGTCAGTCAATTTATCAATTAAATATAGTTTTAATATTTAAACGTAATTGATTTTGTTAAATGTCTCTCTATGTGCATGACAAATAGAGATAAAACAAATATTGAAACATAAAAAAAATATAATATTGACATGAATAATTTATATAAATAATAGCATCAATTTAATCATTGAATTGCAACGAAGAATTCGCAAATATTTTATTTTTTTTTTTTTTTGTTGTTTCCCCCCTCCTCTATCCCTGTGCGCCCTTCCCGAGGGATCCTCCATTTTGTCGTGATTCCTCTACTAGCTCTAAGCGCACCAACGCACCCGGATTCTCTTTCTCTCTCTCTCTCCTCGGATTTTCTCCTTTGGCCTCTTCACTCTCTGTCCGTGTTGTCCCCATCTCACTCCTCATTTTCACAATTCTGTATCCCGTGGTTATTTCACAATTGTGCTCTCGATACGTACGACGTTTGCATCTCTCATCTCTCATATATTAATTATCATTGTGTCAATATTATATTTATTATAAACCTTCATATTAATTTATAATTATCCAATCAGTGATTTTTATAATATAATATTATTCGTGAATAAAATTAAAAAAAAATTTCATCTTGCGAATTGCAAATATTTTTTATTTCGTGCGTGTAACATTGGAAGTTAAGTGCGTGAAGCTGGTGTCTCAATGGTTGACATACTGACGGACAACAGCAAACATGACTATGGGGCTCCACCATAGGTCGTCATGGAAGGTGTGTGTGTGTGTGTCTGTGTGTGATGGGTTTGAAATGAAAGAATGAAGAAAAAAAAAAAATAATATTGAGATTCTATCTTGCTTTATTTTATATTTAATATATATTCGTTGTCTCCATTCTTTCATTGGTCCTGTTGTGAATATTATATATGTCTGGATATGTATGTGACACTGTTGCCATCTCCATCTTTTTCTCTCTGTTGGTGATGTGATTGTCTCACTTGGACTATACGACTCGTGCGCCCGGTGTCATTCGCGTACAAGTCTCGTTTCCACTTCCACCTGGCTCCATCTTCGTTCATCGGTAGCCTCCATCTTTCTCTCAGGCCTTTTGGTTAACACAACACGGGGGCCCTGGGCTCGCGCGCTGCCTTTTTGCAACGGCCCGTGTGTGTGTGTCTATAATATTTTATATATATTTGTGTAGTTATAGTTGAGAGGAATTTCTCGATTTTATCATCCATTGCGCGAGAATCATCATTAAAATATATTTTTTATATTGTATTATGTGATTTTGTATATTATTTGTTTCATCATTTTTTTTTTCTTTTCAATTTTTATTTGGTAGTTTATTTTATTTTTTTTTTTATACGTTGGGATATATACTGGTAACTGTTGCGATATTCATCCTGGAGGTGATATATTTTTGTGTGTTTGGGTGCGAGCCGGTGAATGACGAAGACGAGGATCAGGACGATGACGACGGCGACGTCGATGAGGATAAAGAAATAAACGACGCCGGTATACCCGCAGGTTGAGATGACGAGAAACGTCTACCGGCTGGGACGAAAAGACGTTTGACCGTTTTTTTTTTTTTTTATCATACGATTTGAGTTTTTTTTTTATTTCGTTCATCGACTGCGTGCGAATTTTTTTGGTAGGCGAAGTAACCTCTTTTCGGTGATGGGAGCTTTGTGTAATAATTATGTCTTACTTATATTTTGAGATTTTTGTCTTTCATTAGTATATTTGTCTCTGTTTTGTTTTTGCTCTCTTCAGTTTGGAATTGATTTGTTGATGAGTGAATTCATTGTTAATTTTACTGTGACGAGAATATGATATTGTTAATGGTCGTGAGAAAATTTTTTTCAATGAGAGAAAGATGTTATATGAGACATTGGAGTGTGTCAATTATTTATTTGAAGACACAATTATAATGTGTGAATGCGTGAAATAATATTATTATTTGTGTATTAATGTTGGATTCTAAAATAAAAATTTATGTTTAACATATTTTTCATTGTTACAGATGTCTGCTGGATCACAAATTCAGATGGCACCCCAATCAACCGTGAACTCTGGTCAGTCAGTTCATAGTCAAGACTCAAATATGAGTACTGGTGAGTACACATGAATGAAAAAATTTTAATTTAAATTATATCAATAATATGTGAATTTATAATAATGAAAAAAAAAAAAAAAAAATTTATTTTCAGGCTCATCACATAGTGATAAAGAGGTGGATCCAAATACGCCTGAGAAATTACCTAGAACCACGTCGGAAAGAAAAAGAAAACGTAAAGTTGACGATGGAAGCGGTGGACTTGGTGGATCTATTAGCAAAGGCGCAAGATCTGTTTCATCATTGGATAATAAAAAAATCAATGATTATTTTCCAAAGCATCATTTAGGTAGTAGTCCAATTAGGCATGCAGGTGCAAAAAGTCCATCTCCCCAACAGGGATATCCAATGGTAAAAATAATGATTTTACTTTTTATGAATTATTTTAATTTATTTGATCAATAAAATTTCTAAATGTATTTATTTTTGTTTTTTAGTATCCACCATCAGCTCAACCACTTGTGTCGACGCAAACAACGACACCAATATCATCGGTAGCGGAATTTTCGTCGTTAATGCAACCACCAAGACCTCTTCCCCAACCACCACCTCCACCACCACCCACTACAACACAACCTGTTGGCTCAATGGTCAGCAAACAGGTGCAGGTAAGGCCAACCAACCTACCTAGGACCAGCCAAGTCAGGCAAACGAAGACAAACACCCCAAATGTAAGCACCAAATTGTCCTAGTGATTTTTGGCTTCTCTTGGTCTTCTGTCTCACATTGTAACATTTTATCAGAGATAATTATCAAGAATATTCTCTTGTGCTAATTTATATGTTGGTCATTGATTTTTATTATGTGCAATTAGTTTTTTGTTAAATGTGAGACAATTGGAGAGAAGCTTTTGAAAGCCATAATGTAGCGCTGTATTCATTTTTATTTGTTATTATTGTGTGAGTGCAGGCTACCTTATCCTGAACATAATCATCATGTCATTCATCATCGTTTATTTATTTATTTTCAAGTATTTTTCTTGTCTATACACTATTGTAATGACAAAATCAAATTTCACTTTGTCCAATTATTATTTTATTTCTTCCAGTGAATTTTATGTGTATACATTTATGTGTGTTCGCCTTCTTGCCTGTTGATATTTATTTTTATTTGTTTTTTTTTCTTCACTATTATTTAATCCACTGTTTATTGTGAAGATTTTAAGTTTAATTTAAATCGCGAATTTATTTGCGCGATCGAGAGATATTTGTTTTTCTTTTTTAGACAAATACCATGAATTCATTTATTTAATGACACCTTCAAGATATCCTGAAAGGATGAATAACAAATTATTATGAATATACAGCTGTGCAATTGTGGATAAAATAAATGTTTTAATTAAATTATTTTGCAATTTTTTTTGTCTAAAATTATTTTAGACGGAACTCACTTGCCAGAGGATACAGGAATTCGAGTCGCAAGCCACATCCGATTTGGAATTACGTAATAATAAAATTGACGAACTTAATAGAGTGAGTTTTGAAGAGTATAAAATTAAAATAATTAAAATAATTACTTTATTTTTTCATATTTTTCTTTTTCTTTTTCTTTACAGACAACGGAAGAACTTAGGCATCAAATGGCCAATCAACAAAAGGTGATTGAGCAGCACAAATCACATATAAATAAGTGTATAGACGTTGTAAAGAAGTTATTAAAAGAAAAATCAAACATTGAGAAGAAGGAGGCTAGACAAAAGTGTATGCAAAATAGACTGAGGTTGGGACAATTTGTAACACAAAGGGTGGGCGCTACATTTCAAGAAAATTGGACGGACGGTTATGCATTTCAAGAGCTTGCACGACGACAAGAAGAAATAACGACTGAACGTGAAGAAATTGATAAGCAAAAAAAATTATTATTGAAAAAAAGGCCGTCTAATAGTGAGACTGGTAGAAAACGTAGTCAACCACAGCCTTCATTGCACAATGGTACGGAGGCAACTTTTTTAAAACCAGACGCAGTACCTGGATCTTATACCTGGCAAGAGTATTATGAAGCGGATGAAATACTCAAATTAAGACAGAGTGCGTTAAAGAAAGAGGACGCCGATTTACAATTGGAAATGGAGAAGCTTGAAAGAGAAAGAAATTTACATATAAGAGAATTAAAACGCATTCATAATGAGGACCAATCAAGATTCAATTCGCATCCGGTACTGAATGAACGTTATTTACTCTTAATGTTATTGGGTAAAGGTGGTTTTAGTGAGGTACACAAGGCATTTGATCTGAAAGAGCAACGTTATGTAGCTTGTAAAGTTCATCAATTAAATAAAGACTGGAAAGAGGATAAAAAAGCCAATTATATCAAGTATGTAATATTAAAAATATTAAAATTCAATTTATTATTAAATTATTAATCAAACTGTAATTTAATTAATAATATGAATTGATAATTAATTGTTTTGTTTTGTTTTTCTTTTTATTAGACACGCGTTACGGGAATACAATATTCACAAAGCCCTCGATCATCCTCGAGTAGTTAAACTTTATGACGTTTTTGAAATTGACGCAAATTCATTTTGTACTGTTTTGGAATACTGTGATGGCCATGATCTAGACTTCTACTTGAAACAGGTAATACGACATTTATAATTAAATTAATACTTTCATATAAAACAAAATTTCGTTATAATTGAATTTAAAATTAAATCATTTACTTTTTTTCAGCATAAAATGATTCCTGAGAGAGAAGCGAGGTCTATTGTAATGCAAGTTGTATCAGCGTTAAAGTACCTAAATGAAATAAAACCACCAGTCATACATTACGATCTGAAACCCGGTATGTTTAATCTAATACTAATACTATCACCGATCAATCAATCAATTTAATCCTAGGAAGTAAATCCTATGCTCTTAATCTATCAAATTAATCCAATTTAATATATTTACATATGTTTGTATTATTTTTATTTAGGTAATATTTTATTAACGGAGGGCAATGTTTGTGGTGAAATCAAAATCACAGATTTTGGCCTGAGTAAAGTTATGGACGAGGAGAATTATAATCCCGATCATGGGATGGATCTCACGTCGCAAGGAGCAGGAACATATTGGTATGAATTTTTTTTTTTTCCATTTTATTTCTATTTAAATTCTTTTAATAACACAATTTTATTTTATACAATAATTATTTAGGTACCTACCTCCTGAATGTTTTGTTGTTGGTAAAAATCCTCCAAAAATCTCGTCTAAAGTGGACGTTTGGAGTGTCGGTGTTATATTTTATCAGTGCCTCTATGGTAAAAAGGTAAAAACACTTTGTATAATTATTTATTAGTGCTTAAAATTTTTTTATTAATTTTCACAATATTTTAATTCATTGATTTGATTTATTTACAGCCATTCGGGCATAATCAATCACAAGCGACGATTTTAGAAGAAAACACAATATTAAAAGCAACTGAGGTGCAGTTTGCTAATAAGCCAACTGTTAGCAATGAAGCAAAGGTAAAAATAATTGTTTAATTCACATAATTATTAGTTAATCAATTATTCATTGCTATTATTATTTTATATTAATTGTATATTTGTTGTTTTATGTGGATAGAGTTTCATAAGGAGCTGCCTGGCGTACAGAAAAGAGGAACGAATTGATGTATTGACGTTAGCGCGACACGAATATCTTCAACCGCCAGTGCCAAAACACGGACGTCAAGCAAATAGTCAACAGCAACAGGCACAACAGCAACAAATACAACAGCAACAGCAGCAACAACAAACGTCATTCACAACGGGAA
This sequence comes from Microctonus aethiopoides, assembly GCA_030347275.1. Classification (NCBI taxonomy): domain Eukaryota; kingdom Metazoa; phylum Arthropoda; class Insecta; order Hymenoptera; family Braconidae; genus Microctonus; species Microctonus aethiopoides. Next base: position 8,865,523 of record JAQQBS010001423.1, on the reverse strand, counting down.
TGTTTAGTGGAATGAATGCGTCGAGTAGTTCGTAGTGAATGAATATAGTTTGACGTTGGACAATTGTCATTTATTAGTTGAAACACTAATGAATATTAAAATGAAATGAAAGAAAAAAACAAAAACATTAAGTAAGCGTGAACTTTTTCAAGTATAGTAGTGATATCAACAATTAAAAAAAAAAAAAACTGAATACATGCCAAATCTTGAGAAAAAAACACTCAACTTCGCACTCATAATTCATTTTTTTTTCTTTTTTAATGAAAAGTTTTAAACAGTGAATATTTAAATGAAAAAAAAATAAATAAATAAATAATAAAAATGAAATTACTAATTAATCCAAGTGTAAATATAATTGCAGGAACAAGTGAGAAAACAAAAAAATGGAATGATTGAGGAACAAAAAAAAAAATACAAAATGTCACCGTATCACTAAATCACCATTATTATCACCACACAATCGCAAATCCCCAAACTTTTTTCCCTCTCACATCATCACAGCCCTTTGAAACGGAGGATTTATAAATAAAAATGCGTTTGGAAAATGCATTAGGAAATTTACTCGCTCAACCCAATTGTTATTTTAATTCGGGTGATCCCGAGAAGATGAAGAAGAAGAAGAAGAAGAAGAAGAAGCAAATAAATATCTTCATTCATTTGTTTAATATGAAGACAGAGAATGTGAAGATGAAACTATAGAAAATAATAGGGCATAGGAAGAAGTGAAGAAAGATGTATGAATATTTTGTTTTTCATCTTTCTTCTGTATAAAAAAAAGCAATCCACTTTTTACATGGACACAATATTTACACGAAAGAAATAATGAGATGAAAAATACAAGTTTTTGAATAAATAAAAAAAAAAAAAATACACGTAACACATTTAATCCATTAATTTCAACATGACAAATTGGAAAAATTGTTGTGTTCGTAAATTATTCAATCGTATTATTGTTCCTTGTAATATCGAACACAGTGGGCTGACTGAAACAAAAACAAATAAAAAATAGTGTTTAAATGACGTATAAAAATAAAAACAAAATAATAATGGAATAAAAAACGAAGCGATGAAAAAATATGATCAGCAAGAATGAAATCAAGATAAACATGTGATAAGTTATTGTGAATTTAGCAAAAAAAAAAAGATGAACAAGATATTAAAGAATAAAAAAAGAAGCAAGAAGAAAATAATAATTATTAAGATATAAATGCAGGTGCAAATTTCTTTTTCGTTTTTTCTTTTTATTTTTCGGAGAGTCAAGAGGATTTTATTATTTTTTTTTTAATGTGACACAAACGAGAGAAAAGAAGATTAATAAAATGAAAAGCAGAAGAGACCTGTCGCTGTAAGGATTTTACGTGATGATTTTTTTTTTAGTGCTCGCGTGTTGAATTTAGTGAAATAAAAAAAAAAAGATACAAACAAAAATTAAATAAAATAAAACAAAAATGAAAACAAAATTATAATTAATTTGTTTTCAGATGCGAATAAAATGAGAGAATGAACTGACGATTAAAACAAAAATTAAATAATTAGCGTGAGACACGAGGAATCCCTTAAAAAAAAAAACAAAAAATAATTAAAAAGAAAAATGAAACATGAATGCGCGCGTGTAAGTGTGTATCTGTGTATGTGTATGTTTCTGTGTGTGCTATGCGGATGAATAAATAAAAAACAAAACGAAAGATTGTTATAACTAGCATGCGTGTACATATTTATACTATATATATATACTAATAAAATCGGATATAATATATATATATGGTGTAAAAGAAAAAAAAAATGCAACGATGTGGGAGGAGCAGACTCTACATCATTTTTTTTCTTTCTTTTTTTTTTTTTTTTTTTTTTTTATAATAGCGCTGAAGAAAAAGAAATGCAGAAATTAATTTGGAAAATTTATCTCCTGTGTTTTGCGCTGACTTCAAAAGAAAAAAAAATATTTAATAATAAACAATCGTGGGGCGACCACGATCGTAAGCGGATTATTCCAAATATTCCATGAATACTTTGGGCCCGCAATTAATTAATCCCCAATACCCACAACTCACTCACCCACTCCGCCCTTATATAATTATTCATTACAATTTGTAATATTGAGCTTGATTACAAGAGAATTGATTGATTGTTCCAGAAGAACGAAGCGATACTCTGAAAAATACGCAAAAAAAAAAAAAAGTATTGCTCCCAAAGACTATTTCTGTTTCTTCATTTTTTTTACAAATATTCCCTTTCTTTATTTTTTATATGTATTATTGTTATTCATTCTTCTTCGCTGCATCATTTTTCTGATACAAATTGTTTTTTATTTATTTTTCTTTGGTAGAAAAATATATTTTGATATTTTTCGGCGCTTGGAAATAAATACGAAATGCAGCTCTGAAGAAAAGAAGTTTCAAGTTATTGGGATGTCCAGAAGATGATGAAATATATACACTCGCCGATATAAAATACCCTAATGGATGATAAAATTATTTAAGGGATGATTAAAAATAAATACAAAACATTTTTTAAATTAAGTTTGATAATAATTGTCCGAATTCCTGAATCGTTATTAGTTTCTTTACTCAATTTGTTTTATATTTTTAGGTTATTAGATGTAATAATTATGGAATTAGAAAATTAAGTTATTTTATCAAGTGCCCTTGCTTTGTATTATAGTCGCGTTATTGCCGACACACAGCTTTTGAGGGTGATAAAAATTTACACGTTTAAAAAATCAAAAATATCTTGACATAATTTTTTTGATAATGCAAATGAGTGCAAGATTAAATAGTGAAAAAATAGGTAACTATCAGAAATAAGATTAAGGTAATTGATGAACTTAATGTTATTCATTTTGAAGCTATGCATTAATATTAGAAAATAATAGAAAAGTATGAACAAATTAAATATGAAATGAATAATTTTCATGGTAAGTACTGTGAGATCATTACAATATAACAAATTATTTTTTTTAATTATCAAACATTTTATTAGAGAGAAATAAAATACAATGAAATATTTATTTGTTTAAATTGGAATGAAAAAAATATCGGCATAAGTTTTTTTGTTGAATAACTTTACTAGTAATTATCTTTAAAGATTTATCAGTGAGAAAATAATTTTCTTTTCCATTTTCATTCTGGTTGTATGATAATTTTTTATCCACATTTCATATTTGAAAAACTTAACCTCAAAATTGAATCAAATGAAAAAGTAATTAAATTACAGGTGATATTTGTTTATGCATTTATGTATGTATAATTTCAGTCAACGACATTGTCTTGACGTGAGAAAAAAAAATAATATTATTATAACCATTTATGATATTATTAATAATTACTTAAATTAATTATGTGTCCAGAAATGAGTTGGTCACAAATTTTCTATACATTTACATTTTATAAATGCGATTCTCTTTCAATATTTGCCATTAGCAAGAGATCACAAATATTTCAAAACTGTTAAATCTTAAGTCATATAAAATTGACAACCTTTTATATGTATAATATAAAACTAATTATTTAATTTTCGCGATTACTATTAGAGATTAATTTAATGAATGAATGAATGCTATCAATTTTTTTCCTTCTCGTTAACAACTATCACGAATATTGAATTAAAATTCAAACTCGAATCCTCACATTATATCCTAAAGATCCGCTTGATTTGATGATTTTAAAATTAACTTGTTCGATTTTTTTTTGTAACAATATCAATCTGAATCTTCAGATTCTAATGCGTATGATATCGGTTTACGTGCACGACCTCCAGGTTTTCTTGCTGGTGGTGAATCCTCAACCACACTGTCATCAAATGAACTCTCGACTTTCTTAGCCTTTTTCTTCATCTAAAAAAAAAAAAATGAGAATTATAAATTAATTTGTTTTTTACAACGATTTCAACTAAATAATTGAAAAAAGTAATTTACAAATTCATTAACTTACAGGATTAGTTTTCTTTGTGAATATACTATCTGAATCAGAATCAGATGATTGTGATTTTTTTGCCACTCTCTTGACACCTTTCGCGCCACCGTTTTCTGGTTTTTTCCTCGCTGCAACAGCTTTACCTTTTTTCGCTGGGGCAGCACTTTTTTCTACATTATCTACCAATGAAATTGTTTCAGTTCTAACCGGTGGACTATTACCAATTAATGAATCAAATAATTCATCAGAACTGGGTTTTGACTGTGGTTTTTTGTCAAGTTTAAAATTATCATCTGAATCACTGTTTAATGCCGGATGCGACGATGATGGTTTGTCTGTTTGGAATTCTTTTTCTGAATCACTATTGAAAATCACTTGTGGCGCCGTAGCTTGTGATGTCATAGGCTTCTTTGTTTTCTCATCATCCGATGATAATAATATTTCATCGCTCGCCGATTCATCACTGTCAATTGTATATTTTTTCTTTGTAGCAGCGACTGCACGTCGTGGTGTTCTTGGTGGTGGTGGCGGTGATATACTTTCAAAATCAATGTCCATATCACTTTCATCAGAATCGCTGCCTTTGCTTTTTCGTTTTTTCTCCTGATCTTTACGTACAGCTTTAAATGGTAATGTTGTTTGTTTACCAGCGCCTTTTTTACCAGCAATTTTTTTTTCTATTCGATCTGGTGAATTTCCAAGACGTTCATCCAATGATTTAGCGTTTGATTCGACTAAAGCATCAAATTCATCTTTTTCTTCTTTAGGAGTAGCAGATTTTGGCTCCTTTTTCACGCGCGGTGCTTTTTTAATACCATCTTTTTTGTCCTTGGTTACAATATCAGCTTTCTCAATGCGTTTCTTTAAATCTGTGTCTATAGTTGGTAAAATTCTTCGTCTATCCTCCTCTTTCCAAGTTTTCGGCATTGGTTTTTTTGCACCTCCTCCTTTAGCCGATTTTTTTTCTGCTTTAATATCCCTTTCTCTTTCTGCCTTTTCTTTTATCCTGAATTTCTCCATGGCCTCCTCCAATTCATCAAGATCATCACGCCATAAACTAACTACGGTTTTTAATTCGAGTTTACGTACTTCGGCTATTTTTTCATCGCGCTGCTGTAATAAACGATCTTTTCGTTCTTTAGTCAAATTCCACATTGCCATTCCCAATAAATAATCAAAATTTTCTTTTTCTAATGATGCCGCTGGTGGTTCCTCACCCTCTACAGCGTTTTCTGCTACCTCAGTCTATAAAAAAAAATTAATGTAAAATAAAACAGATGAAAAAAATGAGAAAAAAATTAATATATTTTTATTTCTAAACATGAAAGAGGATTTAAGGGTATTTTACGTTTGCTACATACTTACTTGAGCTTCCGCCAGCTGAGCATAACCCAATTAACCCATTAATATAGTATAGAAAAATTCATTGTTATAAAAAATATAAATATAATTGAAAAAAAAAAATTAATACTCACCAAAACTTCATCGCGATTTTGTTTGAATTTCCATGATAATACAGGATCACTGTCGTAATTACGACTAACTAATTCTGCAATCATATCTTTCTTCTTTTTATTTTCAATGACAAGTGTGCCATCGCATTTTTCCAGAATAAATCGTGCTTGATTGGAAAGTTTTGCTGCCTCAGCTTGTAACATACCCAAAAGATAAGCTTTTCTCTTCTCATAATATTCAAGACGTACTTTGTAAAATGTGCGCATTATTTGCAAAACATTGTCGTATTTTTTTAAACATACATTATCATCAAAAGCACACATTGAAGTTGTAGTAGTGGTTGATTGAAGTTTAAATACTTTATGAAGACCATCACGCTCGAGTTCAGCGAGTTTTTCTGGCGCTAATGTTATGATGAAATGGATTTTAGTATCAGTCCCGTATTCCTTAAAGTCAGTTATTATTGCTGGTGTTTTGTCTGTTCCATGAAGCATCGGTTCAAGTACAGTTTCTTTATATGTTTGTGTCCATGTACCAATTGGCAATTCAGTAATTTCAATTTTATTGTACGCAACCACGGATATTTCACCTGAAATAACATAACGATATTCGCCACAACTTTCAATTGATCCATCAAAATCATTGTACCACGGATCCATTGGAACAGGTTCCCTGCCGTCCATCATTAATTTTAAATTTTTAATAATATCAGCTGGATTATAATTTGGTATTTTTGTCATCCAACCTGTGCCAATACCATCAGCACCATTTACAAGAACCATTGGAATAATTGGAACATAATAAACTGGTTCAACTCTTGAATTATCATCAAATTCATATTTATATAATGGCTCATCTTCTTTCCGGAAAATTAATTTTGTCAATGGATTGAGCATTGTACAAATATAACGAGGACTTGCAGCGTCTTTACCACCCATTAATCGTGTACCAAATTGACCATTGGGCATAAGAAGATTAATATTGTTTGAACCAACGAAATTTTGTGCTAAATTAATAATTGTACTGGCCAATGATGCATCACCATGATGATATGCTGACTTTTCCATAACTGAACCGATTAATTGTGATACCTTAACTTCACGTTTATCATTTCTTTTAAAACACGTAAACATTACTTTTCTTTGACCCGGTTTAAAGCCATCAATCATATTTGGAATTGACCTAACATTATCATAATTACTGAATAATATCAATTCAACATTTATAAAATCAGTATACGATACATCTCTAGTATCCTTTTTATATAAATATTTTTCAACAAGTCCAGTTTCTCTACGTGTTTTTGTTTCTTCCATATGATTTGTTAGCCATTCTTTACGTTGTTCAACGCATTTTTTACTGAATGCCATTATAATATTTTCATCATCTTTTTCGCCATCATATCGAAAACATATTCTATGCCTTTCCATATTATCAAAATATTCTTTAGCTGCTTTAGCATCGGAAGTACCCAAACCTTTGAAGTACTTTGTTTCCCACAAGTGCCAATCATCCGTTGAATCTTTCCATTCTTGAAATTCCGGCAATGAATAAAATGACAATTTTTCTCTACCTTTCCAAACTTTTACAATTGGCGTGATGAATTCTTCAACAAAACCACGACGCAATAATGACGGCCAATTATGATGAATAAAATTTATAATTAAACCTTTTATATGAGAACCATCTGGATCTTGATCAGTCATTATCATTATTTTACCATATCTCAATGTTTTCATATCTTCAGGTGTTTCATATTTTTTTTTATATTGTAGTCCGAGAATTTTTATTAAATTATTTATCTCAACATTCTCTAATATTTGTTTATGAGTTGCTTCACGGACATTCAAAACTTTACCTCGCAATGGAAATACACCGTAATGATCGCGTCCAATGGATCCAAGTCCAGATACAGCTGTTGCTTTAGCCGAGTCTCCCTCGGTAAGAATTAATGTACACTTTAATGATCGTACTGTGCCAGCGTCATTAGCATCCTCAAGTTTGGGTATACCACGTATTTTTTGTTGTTTTGATTTAGGTCCTAATTTTTGCAATTGATTATCAGCTTTGAATTTAGCCCATGTTAATACAGCTTCGACAATGCCAATTTTCGTAACATTTGTAATGAATTTATCAGTTACTGGACACTTGGAACCAAATGACTTTTGTTGAAGTGTCATATTTTCTTTAGTTTGCGAATCAAATGTTGGATTATTAATTAAACAATTAATGAATATCCACATATGATTTTTAATTTGAAATGGTTTTATCGCCACACCGCCTTTATTTTTCTTTTTCAATGTTTCAGTTAGATTTTTTACGATTATATCAGTAACATGATCAACATGACGTCCACCTTTTGTTGTTGCAATACTATTTACAAATGACATTTGTTGAAATCCTTTATCGGACAAAGTAACAGCAACTTCCCAACGTGGATCAAATGATTCGTATACTACTTTCAATGGATTACCAATTTCATCATCTTTCCCTTTGATGTACATGTCAACATAGTCTTTAAATGTTTTCACCGGCACTCGTGTGCCATTTAAATAAACAGCAACATGACGTGTTGACGCAGCAACATCATAAGCACGGCGTGACATTAATGCAACAATATCATCGTCTAAACGTTCCATTTTGAATTTTTTTAAATCTGGCGAAAACGTTACTTTGGTAAAATCTTCACCGGTAAATTCTTTAACCCTTGGCTCACTTGCTTTTCCCATATTATTTCCCCATGTTTGTTTCAATGAGCGTTTATATTCTTTTGATGCTGTTTCAACAGTAAAACGATGACTGAAAATATTACAAAGCTTTGCGCCATAGCCATTTCTACCGCCAGTTACTTTTTCTTCGGTGTCGTCATAATTTGATGATGTTAAAAGATGACCAAATATCATTGTAGGCACATACATATTTTCATCTTTGTGTATAACAACAGGAATACCTTTACCATTATTCCAAACAGATATTGTATTATTTTCTGCATCAATATCAATTTTAATCATATTCATTTTTGGATCACGTTGTTTATTGTCAGCGGCATTTACCAATATTTCATCAAATATTTTATACAATCCCGGTACGTATTTTATTTCTTTTTGTATCATCATCGCCTTTTCTTTATCATACACCCACATTTGTTCAATAACTGGCTCCACTGAACCAATATACGTATCTGGACGCAATAAAATATGCTCCAATTGTGATTTTTTCTGATAAATACCCTCAATAGTTTTTTTCTTGGCGGCATCACCGCCTCCATTTTCTCCGCTCATTTTTGATAATTTTCTTCCACCTCTGCAAAGAAAAAATTAAAATATTTCAATTATAATTACGAAACAATAACAAATTTTATTCTGTATAAATAATGTATACAAATCTTATATAACAAATTCAAATTTATTTGTCACTTATTAACTTTGTCATGATTTGTTTGAATTGTTTTTCAATTATAGTCAGACTAATTTTTTTTTTTTTTTTCGTACCTAAAAATTATTTGAATTGCCCGCCGGAAAAAAATGCTCATCTAATTTGTCGAAAGATGAAAGCCAATAATTCACTTGTCTTTTCGAAATATATCTACCATCACTATTTCTCTTTCACTCTTACCAACTTACATCTTTCTCTTACTGGAACAATTTATTCTTGTACAATTAACAATTTATGTTACAATACCAAAAAAATATTGAAACAAACAAATAGAGAAAAAAATTCAACTAACCTATAAATAATGCAAAAAATTACTACAATTGAAAAATATATTGTAAAATATTTTACCTTTAATGTTTTCGCGGCAAAACAATTCCTCGGCGTCCTGTAAATTCTCAACTGAATATCAATGATTAAATATCGTTTTTTCTTTCCAGAAATACCCTTGGCATCACGGTATATTCGGCACAGTTATTATGCCGTGATAACGCACACGATTATATTTTACGATAGTCAACAATTCAATTGTCTTGGCAAGAAGATCATCCTCATTGGGATAAGTAACAATACCGTTTGTGTAAAAGAATGGCGTGTGTATCAGGCTAACCAAACTGCCGTGTTGCAAAAAAAAAATAAACGGAACGCCATCAGCGCCGTCTACATCATCTACTCCAAACGGTAAGAAACTAAATTAAGTCACATGACCGAGAGCAAGAAATTCGCGCCGTATTTGAATGACAAAATTCAACCGGGTATTGGTGAGTATTTTCAAATGTTCATAATGCAGCGCTAGTTGCGGCTAATTACTCAACTACAGAATCAGATATATTGTGTGTTTCTCTATATTTATCATACTGTACATAAATAAATCAGACTGTATAGTTTCCAAATATTTGTCAAATGGAGTTCAATAATAATAAACATACACTGTGACAGTTTGTAATACGAAAAAAAAAAATTACAAAGACGAATATATGAGTAATACAAATGGAGTTTTATGATTAAATTGATGTTGATACACTACGAAAATGAATAAAACTCGTAGTGGAATGGAGAAAAAAACCTGTCAATTACCGGGTTGGTTGTGGCCTACATCAAATGCTCTACCGCCGTTGTATAAACGAATATGGGAAGCTGTCAAAGACGAAAGATTAAATATTGGTGAATTATTAGTTGATACAAACAAAGTATTTCCATTATTACTTACCAGTCAATTGCCAACTGAAGTTCTTGGTTATATTTGGAGTTTGGCAAATCAAAAATATGCTGGACAACTCACTGAACAAGAATTATATATTGTCCTGGCGCTCATTGCAATTGCACAAACATCATATGCATTCACCAATCTTGATGTGCTTCATATGTTACCAGGACCGCCAATTCCACGACTTAATTTAACGAATTTGTATTCAAATACCAATGCACCACAGTCGTCCACATTGTTGTTGAAGTCCAATGTGATTGGTGATGATGTTGATAAACATTATGATCAAAAAATTGTTAATGATGCTAAAAGCACTTCTGATGTTTATTCTACAACCACAATTATTCCTTCGTCAATTATTAATAGCTCGTACATTGGTGAGACACGAATTGATCCTAAACCATCGGCTGTGTCTGCTCATAAAATAATTTTCGATGATAGACAGAGTAGTTTATTAAGCCAGGAAACTAAATTACAATATGAAAATACATCGTCAGATTTAAATGATGATTTTTCTGAATTTCAAAGCGCTCCAATACAATCTACACCGCTAAATATTCCTATGTGGGATTCAAAACAAGGATCAGCAATTGGCAGTCGATTGGCTAATCATAATTTGAGCAGTGGAAAATTAATTGAGAAAAAAAAATTATCTGCTAATAAAAATAATGATGGTAGTAATTGTATTCGAAAAAATTCACCATTGAGTTCACCAGTAATTAGCAGCAGTAATAAGGATCGTTTGTCTGAAATTAATGGAAATTTATTTTCAAAATGTAATATCAAGAATCCGGAAAAAACCACAGTCATTTTGAAGGATACTGCCATTAGAAATGAAACATTGTCTCAGAGTCAAACAATTAATTCACGAGATATTAATTTTGAAAAATTCACTGACATTCCACCGATACCAAAGCAATTAAAATCACCAGTTTCAAAAATATCTGAGGGTTCTACTCAGGATTTAATGAGTCTTCAACCGTTTGAGGATAAATATAGTGCATTGAGAATTCTTGTTGAAGAGCCAACAACATTATCATCAGCAATTTCTTCATCATTGAGTACCAGTCCTGAACCATCAGATGATTTTGGTGATTTTGTATCGGCAGAAAAATTCGAACCAATAACTGTGGATTCAATTCAATCAACTGTCGACACTTCATTAGATTTATTCTCTGATTTCGAACAATTTTTACCATGTAGCGGTAATGATAAATCAGAAATTTCATTTACACAAGAGACAATTGAAGCATTTGCACAATTAGAAATTACTGCGAGTCCTGAAAAGACAATTAATTTTCTTGAAGAAAAATATGAGGTTACAATTGATCCAGAGAAAGTTATTCAAAAGGAAGATGCGATTTCGATTAACAGTATTGAATTAAATAATGGCGTTGAAGTTTTAACACGATCAAATTCAGTTCCCAGTTTAGATTTAAAATTATTCCTTCCATCAAATGTTGATGATGAAAAAGAAATGGAAAATATGCATCAGTTAATTTATTCTGAATGGAAACAGTATATGGAAAGTTGTGTATTACTTTTACAAGTATCAGCTAATATATTTATGAATATAACATCAGATGTTGTTATGCAGGAAGTATTAAATTCTGCACAGGGATATAATTTCCTTTGTAATTTAGCGGAAGTTGCAGCGGTTTGTCGACGAGTTAATTTTTCTCATAAAGAAATGGATATAAATATAATGGGTTTTGATGATTTATTAATGGATATTGATAAAATTTGGGCGGAAATGGAGCCATTTTATGCAAATATTCCGGCAAGTTTACATTTATTAATTTTATTTATTATAAAAAAAAAAATTAAATTATTTTACATTGATTCTAATTAATTCGTATTATTTTCTTATAGATTGTTACAGAATTACCAGCTTGGCCATTACATCCAAGCGATGGTACAACGTGTGCTCTATGTTTAACAATAATAACCAGTGGCAAAATAGTTTATAACGACAACATTTATCATTTAACTTGTGCCAATCTTTGGTTAAATTGTGTAAACAATAATTTACCAGCATTGCGTTATATACCAAGTCACACGCATTCAATTATTGCTGGTATTGGTAGCAACAGTGGTCAACTATGATGAAGAGAAATGAGAAAACAAAAATATGATCTTTTCCCTAGTCCTTTTGTAGTTATATAATGTCTCTGGAATTCCAGTATAAAGGCTTTGACTCCATCCAATATTTAGGTCATGTTAACTTTTTACACCCTTTGGACGCACAAGTGTTTTTTTGTTCATTTCTTTATCCTCGTAGACTTAATATGTTATTAACAAATCATGTACATCACGTGTAGAGAATCTCCTCATGTATTGTTAAACACTTAATCATATATTATATTATATATAATAAAATATTGTTAACATTATTGTGTTTAAATTATGCCATTTTAATGATTATTTTATCTTTGACTTCTGTCACGTGATATGTACGCTATGCCTCGACTTTTCATTTCGCGAATTATTGCCATTGGTAATCGTCCTGTTACTGATATTGCATATACACCTTTTGAAGCGTTTCGATCTGTGGAGGAAAAAAAAAAGTAACAATATATAATTTTTTTTTTTTTTTTTAAAGATTTTTAGGTTATACATGCGAATAATATTTACGTACTTATATGCTGCCATTTGCAAACCCAACTGTCTTCTGGACTCATAACCGCAATCATTCTATAATAAATAAATAATTTAATGATATTTTTCATTTATATTTGATAGGAAAATTGTGAATAATAATTATTATTTACCCATCAAAATTTGAACTGGTATATTCCATAATATGCTCTTTGCTGTTTTTCAATCGTAAAATTTCATCGCAATTGTCACATCCATCAAGCTCAAATTGATCAAATGTCTGGAAAAAAATTGATATTAATTATTTAAATAATATTAAGAAATTAATAATCATTGAGGTTAGGTTCTAACCTTAATTAATGCGCAGGATAAACAAGCTCTCAAACTACGTAAATCTTTCGGTACTGTCTCCATTATTAATTTGCTTTCAATATTATATTCTATTAGATGATGATAAAAATTATTATCAAACAATTTCTTTATTCCAGACGTACTGTAAATTCAATTGATGTTGAACGTTTTATTGAATCTGCAACTGTGCTCTTCGGTCATGCGGCACTGGCGGCATTTCGGAAAACTATTCCTTTAGAATCCATTTTGAATATGGCACCCTCTAATGGCGGGATATTTTAAAATTACATAAAATCCGACAGTGCGAATATAATTTCATGAATGAACAAGAGTACAACACGAATGAAATGACGAAAAATGAATGAAAAAAAAACGGCAATGAATACTCGATCAAAGACAATAAACAATCAAATTATTACTTATTTGCATGGACATCAATTATTTATAGGTTAGTTTTCACTATTATCTAAACCAAATACATTGACTTCAAATAAAAAATAACAGTAATTAATCATTTATGTGGATACAAGATAAATTTGTTTAGAATTATTAGTACCATAATTAAATATTGATTCTTAATCAGTATTACAATTAATAAATATATTTAATAAATTTGAACATCAGCAATTTATGAAGATTTTTATCTCAAAACAAAATGGCACCAAGTTACATGAAAAACCAAAAGGAATTAATATTAATATTGGGCTCTTAAATACAGATATACGAGTATATATTAGTAGCAGTTAGTGTGAATATTGGTTTCTTGCCAATTGTTAACATTCTTATCATTAAATTCACACACGTTTATGATCGATAAAACAGTTACATACTGCTAAAGATGGCGGACAGCGAGAAGGAAGAGGCACATAATCTTGTAAGTAATTTACCTTATCCTAACGTTTATCTAATCACAATGGCCTTGTCGATTAACGTTAACGCATTAAGATAATGAATAGTATTATTTTATTCGAGTTTATTTCATTAGAATGAATCTGTCTAAAAATTTCATTGATACCGAGAAGACACGAATGTCCCCGAGGTTATGTTAAGTGATTTTTTTTTCACTTGAAGTTACTTCATTCTGTTATGTTTAAAATTATTTTGACAGCTCACAATTAATCGACCAATAATTCAATTTATCTATGTCACATTCATTTATTATTTCAATTTATCAAATCATTGGTTATTATTGCAATTGTTATTAAATTCTATTTTGTACATCACAATTTACATGTCTTAATATTGATAAAGAAAGAATCATTTTTTATTTTATTCACGTAGATAATTTATCATATCTAATATAGAATTATATTTATTTCAATACATCATGACGGTATGTATTTAGATTTGTTATTAATTAATTGATTAATTATTTTTTTCTATACTTTAATGTATTATTTGAGGTTATTAATTATTTTATGTTTCAGCAAATGGAATTTGAGTGGGTGCTTCATGATGAAGTTCACTCATCATTGTCGCAGCTTCGTGGAATATTGACAGTCAGTTTATTGAATAAATTCTGCAAATAATTATAAATATTTAAATATTTATTTAATACTAATAATAAATTTATACAGGAATGTGCGCAAAGATTTCCATTAACGCTTTTTGGTAACGATCAACAATGTAAAACTGATAGATTTGTTCTCGCTGCGCCGCACGATCAAGTAAAATGCGTTGCTGTCCTCACAGGTGACAGCATTACCACTGCCGTGAGTTAAATAATTAATACTTATTTACAATATCTATATAAATGATCATTATAAATAATATAAAAATACTTTTATAATTTATATTTTGTAGGAAGTGACATTTAAAGTTCAACGTCAACAAAATGTAACAATGCGAACGAGTATTCAAAATGATCATCCATGGAAATTACAGCAAATCCAAGACGCAGCGAATCATTTGCAACAGGCGATTGCGCATATTGATAATGTTGATAAGCAATATTCATTTAAAACATCTGATGAAGTTATGCACGTTCTTGGGAATATTCTTGGTTGTCTTCAAAGAAGTCGATCGTGTCTAATTGTCCCGAAAAAAAAGACAATTGATGATTTAATTAAGAGCAGAAACATGGTAAACCATAGAAATATTTTATATATTTATTAATTATCTATTATTTTGATAATTAAATTTGGTTATTTCATGAAGAAATCATTGAATCCAAATTTACCGGAGAACCTCGCAATCAGCTTTTATATACAGAGTTATAAACTCGTTTTGGCTGTTTATCAATTGGAAACTACTCATGGAAGTCTTAAATATGAGTCTCAGCAAGCAGAATGCAGTGTCCCATGGCTCAATGATGCTCTTGTATTATTAACTATAGCCCTACAACTCTGTCAGAGATTAAAAGACAAAGTAAATAATTTAATTGATATTATAAATAATATTTATCTTTAATCTAATAACATTTTTTATTTTTTTTTTTCATTACAGATCTGTGTATTCTCTCAATACAAAGATTTTACTGTTGGATCTCGTGTGCCGTCAGCCATGGGATGAAAAATACTATTAAATAATTGTTAAATGAACTATTTGAATATCTATATAAATATATAGTGCAATTGATGTGGTGATTTAATTAAGAATTAATTGAATTGCGTACATTAAGTCAATTTTTAGACGTCAAACGACACTAAGTGCCCACCGATTTATTTTGTTTATACGATATCAATATCGTACAATTAAATGCAATTGAAAAATTAATTAATTTAATTTATATTATATACATAATAAGAAATAATTGTTGATCGAAATTTATAGTCAAAAAAAATTTTGTTGTGTGAAGTGAATTTCGTGGTATTTAGAATTTATGGTGCTTTTTAAAATTAACCATAATATGTTAGTCATTATATCGTTAACAATCGTCGTGTTCTATTATATCTATATATATACATGTGTATATGTATATATATATTTTCTTTTTTTTCTTCGTGTTCTTTACACACTATGCTAAATTCTGCATAGTTAAATGTTGGCAGCCTGTATTAATTAACAAGTGGAATAAACAAGCCCGACAATAATAATTATATTGTATAGTTAATAATTATATGTAATATTTATGTTATATTTCCAATATTACATACCAATTTTTTGTTTTTATTTATATTATTATAAGTTAATTTTTTTATTTGTTTCAACTTGTTTAATTTTATTTTTTGTTTTGTTTTGTGATGGGATTAAAATTGTGCTAAAGGTAATTTAAAAGTAATTTATATTACCACAATCACATGCATCTTGAACATAGATTAATTTATATTCATTCAGAACATACATTAGTATATATATATATATATATATATTTTTTTTCTCCATTAACATGGTATAGACTTATACATGTATACATAATATTTTTATATAATAATATATTTATATAATTTTTTTGTTGTAATAGGTACGTACGTTCCTCGTCTTACACAAAAATATAGAATCTATAGGATGATTTTCAAAATCATGATGCGATGAAAAAAATAAAATACATATAGATTTGCTAAAAAATAAATTTCAAATTATTTTTATCTTGATAGCTATTATTTATTTAATTAATTAATAAATTTTTTTTTTTAGTTTTTATATATTTTTTTTCTTTTCATCAGTATTTTGTTGATTCATTATTCATTTAATTTTTACTTTTCTTTTTTTCGTTTTCTCTTTGGCAAATATATTTATGGGAGCAAGCGAAATGTTTGTTTGCATGAGGTATATTGTTTGATATTATTTTATATCAATCTATGTCTGAAATAGCTAAATATATATCACGTAAAGGCGTCACAGATTTGCGATAGAGAGGATTATAGAGGGAATTTTTCCAATATAAAATAAAGAAAGAGCAAAAAATGCACACTGTATGTAAAACAATTTGTGGCATTGATGCAATTTTTTTTTTTTTAAAGAATCAAAAGAGAATTTCAATCATGGTCGGCTGGTATCATGTGTAATCTCTTTGGAATCTTATAAATTAATAATTGTTATTTAATTGCGAGCATGTAAGCTCATTTATATCCCATTCAATTAATTTATTTCACAGTGAATTATTTTTTTAATAAATAATTCAAAAGAGTTTGAGAAAATAATTGATGGGAAGTGACAGAAATGATGATATAATTTCCAACTTGTGTCATTATATAATAAATAGTATTAAATAATATTCTTTGTGCATTTTATCAACGTCAATGTTGAAAAGCTCAATGCAATCGCTCGACGAGGAAACTTTTTAATTTCAATTTGTTTTTATCAAAAGATCGAACAATCGATTGAATATTTTCATTCATACTTCAAATACCCTTTTTTATTCTTTTTATTTATTTTTTTTTTGTTGACTTCCCAAACTTAGTATACGTATTTTTTCTTCCTCAAATTTAAAGAAAAGCAAAAACTTTAATTTTTGTAATCGTTTCAGTCAAGAAGGGGATTTTACGTTGCTTTTTTTTTTTGTTTGATATAGGCCGTGTACAAAGATATTACAAACATGATAGAGAACCCTTTTGCCTATAAAAAGTGAGAGCTGAGATACGTCAAATATAATTACAGTATATTCAATTTTGGATGGAAATTTTACCAGAATTGACTGCTTAAAATAAAAATAACATTTACAAAGATTAATATCTCAATATCAAGTTATTTTTCTTCTATTTAGATAAACAAAATGAATAATAAACAATAATAATAAACGATTATTTATCCCGTGAATTCTCATTGTTAAATAACATTTAATTGTCGTCATCATCATCATTTTGTTTTGTTATATTTCACGTTTGGTAGTTGTTTTTACTATCGCAATCATTTGCTTTTCATTAAATTTAATTAAAATTTTTTTCATGTTTTTAATTCTCGGATTCATCAGTTGTTTGTTCAACTGCATTTCCCGAATTCACCTGCGATATTTGTGACTTGTCAACTGACTGAACAGGCAGAGCCTTTAAAATAGCATGAACCTCTTCAGCAATAGCAACGAGAACAAATTCAAATTGTTGCTTCACTGCCACCATTCCTGGTCTTTGATCTCTGATATGCTCAAGTGCCGCAGCGATGTCAATTTCTTTAGCTCCTTTTGCCATTCGATTCAACACCATATCAATAAGACAATATGTTCCTGTTCGTCCAGCACCATCGCTATGATAAAACCAAGTAAAACAATTAATTTAACCTATAAATCATCATTATTTTTCACTTCAATATTTTCTTTTTATTTTTTTTCTTACTTTGTTTATATAGAAATAAATTAAATAATGAATAATATATATTTTATTTACCTGCAGTGAACGACAATTGGACATGATCTACCGCGATAAGATTTATTAACTTTACGACGGAATTCCAAAAGCGCTTTAGTTGATTGTGGCACACCATTTTCTGGCCACGATAAAAAGTGAAATTGGGTGACGGTACGAGTTTCACCAGTTCGTAAATTCTTCAAATAAAATGAACGAACAAGATAATCATCGCACCAGATATGCTCGGACACAAGATGAACCTCGTAGATGTGATAATGCTCAGAGCCTTCTTCAGGCCAATAACGATAACACATTGCACGACCCTCTTCAGTTAGACGAGTTAACATTACAATTACAACACTTCCCTGTTCCCATACAAGTTGCCAAAAGTCAGCGGATGTTTGAGGAAGTGGTCCTTGGGTTGCAATGTATGCTGGATTCCTTGGATCATGATCAGTCTGATGAATAATTTAAAATAATTAAATAATATCAATAAAATTTCAAGTATGAATTTATATTTTGAATCAATGAATGTTATTAAATTATTTGTTGCAAGCAGCTAAAAGCAATTGAAGATGTTGGATAATTATATTTTATATCATTATATAATTTATAGTAATAATTAGAATAAAATGATTTTTTTTCAAGGGAATAACGAAGTAATAATCATCTTTCAAGTTCCAAAATTATTTGTTGCTGTAGCGATTTTTTATTTTATCTGTCGTGTGCTTGATGAACACATGGAATCAACTTACCGGGATCTGAAATATTCATTGCGGCATTTCCAAGGTAAAACAATCAATATCGTTCGTATCCTAAATTTATTTGTTCCGTTTTATATATTTATTTATTCTATTTTTTTTTTAATATTCAACGAGTATAAGGAAAGGCAATTATATTGAATAAATAAATTCTCATCGAGTAGAAATTGAGTAATAAAAATAAAATAACTCGATTTGGGTGTGATACCTAAGTAACGTGATGTAGAAAAAAATGATTGAATAATTATTGAATTGACAGAACTTACAATTGTCGATGCATTGATATAATCCGAGTTGATTATATTCGAGAGGTCATTGAGAATTATTCGTGAATGATCGTAAGGCAATGCTGAGCCTGGACGATTTCGTAGTACATTTGATTTATCAGTTGCAACTTTAATTGACGATGGATCAGCTTCATAAGCACAAATTGCTGCCCATTCTTGATCCAATTTGTCCTTATTATTCAAATGATCTTCCATATAACTCTGTGGCATAAAATTTGTTAATAAACAAAATTCTTCACAGTCTAAGTTATTAACCTAAAAATAAACGAATGAATTAATTACCAAGACCATGTGGCCAGTTGATATTTCCATGTTGGAAAGAGAGGCTGCTTCCTCGCCATTCCATGATGATGTGCTAGAACGATTTGATTCACTTTCACGTGATAGACATTTAATTCGTGGTGATTCAGGTTTTTCCGCCAATTGTTTAGCTTGCATTCGTGCACGACATAATTCTTGATAATCTTTCGATGCTTCAGGATCTGGTGTTGCAAGTCCTGCAAGTTTGGCACGTGTTTTTGCATGACGTCGTGCTAATAACAAAGTAAAAATTGCAGCAGCAGCTGTTACACCAACACCAGCTGCAACTAATAAACCAAATACAGTTGATGTCATGGAATATTTAACATTTACCACTTCCAACATTGGTGGAAGCTTTACTTTATCACCAATACCAGCTTTCATTATATTTACGTTCATAGTTTCACGTAATTTCATACGTATGCCATCTGAAATTAATTGTCAATGTTGTATTTAATTTTTAGGTTATTATTTGTTTATTCTCTTGATTAAACTCACCAAGTTTTAATACTACATCTTTGGCATTTATATTCTGGGCATTTTTATTTACTTTGAAAGTTACTTCAGCTCTTCCAACTCGTGTACTTGAAAAATCACCGGGTTTCATGCCTAACAATTCACTAATCTGAGGAGAAAAAATAAAACAAGAAAATAAATTAAATTAAATTAAATTTATTCTGAATATTTTAAAATGGAAATTTCAATACCTTTTCAACAACTGCTTCACCTTCTGGCCATTTATGAAATTCTTCATTAAATTGAATATAAACAAAATCCATATCAACATTTTCCTGAGACTTCATTGTCTCTGTACCCATTGATAAATGAGTTATATCTTTTCCCGCTATTAATTCCTTTTTTACAAAGGGCTGACGTAATTCAACCTGTTGGAGATGAATCAATAAATTCAAAATATATTTGTATATTTTAAATATTAAACCAACCTCAACGTTTTCCACTTCATTCTCTTCATTGTCTCCATTGTGATCTGCTGCATTATAAAAAGAAAAAAAAAATTATTTGATATAATTAGTAAAGTATTTTATAATATTTTTATTTATTCAACTCACGTAATGAAGTTTGCGATTTGAATGCATAATTATTTGTTGAATAAAATGGCCCGGGTTTTTTTACATCAAGTCGTTCTGGTCTCTTAAACCCAGACAATTCTCTGCTCCAAAAAAATGCGGGCAAATCATCGAGTTCAATATTCTCCTGTTCTGAAAGACAGAAAAAAAAAAAAAAAGATTAATTTATCGTGCAATTGATTGAAAGAATTAATTCAAAATAATTTTATTGACCTTCTCTGTAGATGTCTGGTAAATCTTGTGATTGAATAAATCCACCTTCAGTATGAAATCCATTAATACCATATGCCATTGGCATTGCTTCATTGTCATTCAACAATCCAGATAAAATATCTCGACTTTTAACAATCTCTTCATTCTCATTTTTCTCATCAGTTTCCTCGTCATTTAATTTAAATTTATTCCTATTCTCATCACCCTCTTGAAGGAATTCAAGCTTGTCCATGTCTTCTATTCTTGGCGTATTCATTTTATCAACACTTCGATTAATCTTCCTTGAAAATAAATTTGAATTTATTGGTGTGCTATCGATTTCCTCATCTTGTTTTATTGTTGGTGAGCTCCGTAGAAATTCTAAATAATCAGTTAATTCAGCACCATAGCTTCGTGTCACATCTTTTCGTGGTTTATTCCGACGTGATCGTAACATTACTGGAATTTGTCTAGTTGCTTCATAATCTTGCACTTGTTCTTTGACCTGTTTTGTAAGATCATAAAGTTCATCATCGGTATATTTATCAAAGAGCTTTGAATCTGCTAAATCTTTTGGCTCGATTATCAACATATCATCATTGTCATTCTCATTGTTCTTATTATTATTGAAATTTAATGTTGGATGTCGCTCGGGTTTTCGTTCAATAATTGAATATGGATTGTCAAATATTTCACCATTTAATTGAATATTTTCTTCATCAGGTGGATAATAAATTTCATTTGCAAATTCTCCATAGCCATGCCCACGAGTTGGTACAAAATTCACCATTGCCAATGGTCTGACCTTTAGAAAGTAAATAAATTTAATTAAAGAAGATTAATCAATGATAATTCATTATCAAACGTTGAAAGTTAAATTAATTTAAAACAAACTTTTTCTTCTTCTTCTTCTATTTTTGGCTTATCATCAATGAATTGTGCAAAAGAATTTGTTTCAAATTCATTTATATTTTCACAAAGTCCCTCATCATATTCAGTACGATATCGAATACTGTATAATGCATTTTGCATTACACATTGAGTGAATGAATGTGACCAATCGTATTTATCATTCACCAACTTTTCCAATTCTTCACGAAGAAGTTCCAACTCATCTGGATTCAAGTCATATTGATATAAGTCATCATTTGTAACACCTTCCGATGGAATACAACGTCCAAATGCAGCATCTAAATAAATCACCACAAAAAAAAAACCAAAAAAAAAAATTAAAATAATATTAAAAAAAAATAAATTAAATTTATTAATTATCAATTGTATACATTACCATCGAAACAATTTTCTTCCAACGACTCACAGACATTTTCATCGAACAAACAACCTAAAAAAGAAAAAAAAACAAATTACCATTAACTTATATTTAAATAATATTTAAATAAAAAAATTTTTAATGAGTAAAATAAATATAAAATAAATATTTCAATTGAACACGCAATATTAAACTCATTTATAAAGTATAGAAAAAAAATAAATGAATCATTATACATGAATATAAAATAAGGAAATGATTAATGATTATATTTCCACGAAATAATATTATTAATAAAAAATTTTAAAACTATAATATACACTGTATGTTCTCAATTATATGTATAATATGTAACTTGATATTTTATCACTGAGTATATACACATCTGACAGGGCTTTAGAATTATAATGAAAGCTATTTTTATTTCATTCAATAATATATTCTTCGATCGTCACCTGATTCTTTAAATAAATTAAACATTTATATATTTATTTAATCTACACTCAATAATTTAAATTCACATCCAATTACCCATAAATATTATCATCAATTTATGCTTTATAGAAATATTATATTAATCATATCACTTACACTCACCCACTTTATAAAATCAAATTATAATTCACATCAGTTAATTAATCGCCCAGCGATAAATTTATCAATTTACGTGCATCAACGCTGGGTATTGCGTGATTGGAAAATTATGTTGACAACTTATTTGCAAGTATTAGATACAGATATAGGAGGTCACGTTAATAATCAAATTCAAACTAAAAATAAGCAGCTATTTATCGCTATAAATTGTAAGGTCATTCAATATTTATTAAAAAAAAAAATAATATTTTTATTAAATTTTTTTTTCTCAATTTTCATCCCAAAAAAAATTATTAAATAATTAAATTAAATTTACAATAATAACAAACTTTCATATAACATATGGAATGTCAAAGTTTTTATATAAAATCGCCTGTTATTTAAATTCTATAAAGTTTTTAAGTAGTATATATCAATATAAGTCTGACAGGAATAAAATTATTTCTTTTTTCTTGTAAAGTAATAATTTATTTATAGTAGAAAAAATATATTAAACAATTTATCTCCACTGTCTAATGATACTTGAGAGTATATATATAAATATATATATATATATAACTCAACAGATAACAAATACATAGTATATAATAGTTGAATTGGAGTTTTTTATATTTGTGATAAATCAATCCAAGGAATAAAAAGTTTCATTCTTCGACAGTGATGCTGAACTATATTCGCGTGGGAAGTTCAGCTCAATAATGTAATGCAGTAGGTGGGATATTTCTTGTTCCCACCCTCTCCCTATATAAATTCTCACTTAAATGTTGACGTAAGATATACATCACCGATGTACTTTATATTTATAATATTAAAAATAAAATAAAATTCAGGGAAAAATTAAAATTATAAAAGATAAATTAAAATAAATATAAAAATAATATTAAAAATCACAAAATAAATTATATTTTTATATTATACTTACCAACATCGCCATCACCATAAATCAAAGATCCAGAAATGAGGATAAGAATGAAAAATATTGGGCAGCTGCCTCCTCTCCACCACTTTTTACGACCCATTAATACGTTTCTGAAATAAATTATATTTTACATTGTAAATATTTAAATATTATCATCATAAAATTAAAAAAAAAATATATTTAATATCAAAATAAAGCTAAAATAATAAACAAATAAATTTACATTATAATAAATTATTATTAAATTGATAAAAAATAATTAAATAATTGAAATATAATATTATTTAAAATTAACTGATGTGTTTAGTAAATGATAATATAAATTATTGTCGTGTACGTCAAAGTAAAATCAATATTTCCCTTAGCTGATGTTCTCTCAACTATTAAATCGACACCTGTGATAATATTATTTACATTGTCTTTGATGAGACAACGCCTGATGTAGGCTGATAATTAATATAATAGTTAATAATAATACAGTCGAACACGATCAAATTTCTGACATAATTAAAATGTACTTTAATTATTGTATCAATAATAAATTTTTATTATAAATAATAATACAATTTTTTTTTTAATTATTTATACACCTGGGTGTTGGCATACACTAATGGAAATATGTATTTATTTATTTTTAATGCAAGTATTCATGTATATGTAAAACAGCAAGTCGACGCCGGTAGCGACGAAGCATCAGGTTGTAGTCACGTTTTCTTTGTCAACTAAATTGCATTTTTAGATATAGGGGTCGTGTATACATAACATTAACTTATATACCTAATTCTTCATTATTAAAAAATTCTTTACTTTCCTATTAATCCCATTGGGATAATTAAATTAAATTCCCAATTAAAAATTCCCTCGAGCAAAAATAAAATATAAAAAAATTATTTATAATTTCTTACCCAGTCTCTCGCTCTCTTATTTATTTATTTTTTTTTTAATTTATAATTTTCACTGGCACATAATCCTTTTGCGTATTACACTTTCACACACGCGGATAATTATAATATTTAATAATAATAAATTAATGACAGCTTTATATAAATATATTTTTATTATCGAAATTATTTATATCATTTTTTTTTCTTTTTTATTTTTTTTCTAATCGCTGAATTTATTTTATTATCGAAGGATATTATTATTAAAAAAAAAATACCGCTTGCTACGCGGCGTTGTGATAAACTGATATGTGGGTGCGATGGTAAGAGAATGAGTGAGGGTGCGCGACGGATTTTCAATCGATATTATATACGTCGGCGTGGTACAACGAGGAAGGCAACAAGAACGAATAAATAAATATATACATACTTGTGTTATGTATAGAAAAGAGGGTCATAGCTAGCCTACGCCCACGCACTGCCCTTAGAATATATATTAAAGATAAAGCAAAGAGATATTTTTACTAAATAAAACAATAAATATTTGTTATTGGAGAAAATAAAAATTTGCATTTTATAAAAGAAAGAACAAAAATAAAATAGTGATTTTGCTTTGGTTGAATAAATTTTATTTATTTTTTATTTGACGTTTTTTGTTCATGTTATTTTTAGATAGAGTAATGTTTATTAATAATGATAATTTATTAAGCGCTGTTGATTTATTGATATGATGAAAGAGTGATATGATGTCCTGTTGGGAAGATTAAATTAATTTATTTGATATGTTATAAAGAGACGTAAAGTGATTGTAAAGCTACTGGGCGTGGTGATATTAAATTTTTATGGGAATTCATGGGATGATATTGGATAAATGGAAATTTATTTGATATGTTTAGATGAAATATAATTATTTATTTTGTATAAAGTAGTTATTGGAGAATGGAATATTGTTTGTAAACACTTGTTGCTGCATGCAAACATAAATTGTTTTGTGTTTTAAATATTTGTTGAGAGATATAATAAATTTAGTAGTATT
The DNA here is from genome assembly GCA_030347275.1 of Microctonus aethiopoides. Taxonomy (NCBI): domain Eukaryota; kingdom Metazoa; phylum Arthropoda; class Insecta; order Hymenoptera; family Braconidae; genus Microctonus; species Microctonus aethiopoides. Next base: position 8,840,019 of record JAQQBS010001423.1, on the reverse strand, counting down.
ATTTTAATTTGAGATTTCATAGTGATAAGACTTTTAGAGTTTGTTTTATTTTATTAATAATATTTTTATTTATTTATTTTTTAAATTTGGATTTGATATATATGGAGAATTGTAGATTGAAAATGGTTGCATTTTACCGCGGAATACGTTTTTATTGACTGGTTTAAAATACAAAATTGTAAAATCTGTTTTATCTAGATGTTGAAAGCGGAAATGAGTATACATTGAAAGCCCTCTGTGATTAAAAACTTGAATTCACTGACGTTATAGAGAGAGGGGACACGAGCACAAGAAAAAGTAAGGTTAGGCTCTTTTTTCCGGTTCGTGTAGCCGTGAGGTGCGTTGTTTTCTGAGTATGAAAAATTAATCGGCCAACATCCAATTATTGTGTGATTATATTATTAAAATTATGTAAAATATATTTTCTGTGATTATTCATTTATTGATTTATATATAGATTTTTTTTATAATCAGTTAAATAATGGGATTATTGTCCAAGTGATTAGAAACGTAGCAAGACCCATCAACATGTTACTTCAATTCCATTGTTGATCGTTATATTTATTATTTAATAATTTTGATTGGATTATTATTAGATTTATTGCATATTTTTTCATTATATTCCTTAAATCAGGATCTTTTTTCTTTTTTCAAATCAATTAATATATCTGGCAATTTTTATCTTATCCAATGACAATATTTTTTAGGTTATGTTTGTGCTTCAAAATGTTTATTTTTTATTTTGCTATTGAAAAGTTCTAATTGTTTCCTCAATACAATAGTTGGATGTGCTATTAAATTAAATAATTTAATAATACTGTATTGTTAAATTTATAATATTAAAATATTTTTTTTTCTATTTTTGCAGATCGTCAAAATGGTGAAAATTATGAAATCAGGGAAAGTGGTACTGGTCCTAAGTGGCCGGTACGCTGGACGTAAAGCTATCGTCATCAAAAATTTTGATGATGGCACCAGTGAAAAGCAGTATGGTCATGCTTTGGTTGCAGGCATTGATCGTTATCCACGCAAAGTCCATAAGCGCATGGGTAAAGGAAAAATTCACAAGCGATCCAAGATCAAGACTTTTGTCCGAGTGCTCAATTATAATCATTTGATGCCAACCCGATACACTGTGGATCTTCCACTTGACAAAGTTGCACCTAAAGACTTGAAAGACCCGATGAAGAGGAAAAAGGTCAGATTCCAAACTCGTGTCAAGTTCGAAGAGAGGTAATTTTTATTCTATTAATATTAATTTAATATTTTTATTGTGTGTTTATCTATTATTTTAATTGTTATCATTAAAATATTTTTTTTTAGGTACAAAATGGGAAAGAACAAATGGTTCTTCCAAAAGCTCCGTTTCTAAGTGATTTAAATAAACCATTACAATAAATACGATAAAATTATTGTCTTAATTATTCATTTTTTTTTTATTTTATTCATTATTCCCTTGTGTTGTTTTTACAGAGAGATTGGATAATTTATTAAGCAAAGATTTTTATTTTAATCCTAAATATTTACATTGTGTGCGAAGTGAATTCGTTAAATTTTAATTTCGAGATTACATGAATATTTTATTCTTATTAAATGAGTGAAATTTTAAACAAATCGTGTTTAAAAAAAAAGTGATTCTACATTGAATTATTTTTTCAATTTGTTTACACGCTCCTCTAAAGCTGTAATATTTTTACGTATCACTTCAAGATTCGTGGCAAAACTATCTTGAACACCTTTCAATACAGAGTTATTGCTCTCCAATTTAGATGAAATTTGTGATTGTAATTCTTCCAACTGCGTCAAAGATTTAGTGAATTCTCCAGCTGTAAAATTATTTAAATTGATTCTCGAGTAAATTCAAACAATTCTATATTTTAATTAAATAATTAAATACCTCTGCTATGAATAGCCTTGAGAGCAACCATTCTTTCAACTGTTTGTGGTAAAATTTCTGAAATTGTTTCAGTTTTCTTTAAAATTTCATACATTTCAGAAATTTTCAGATCACGTTCAGTGTCTGGTGGCATTGATGATTTTTTTTGTGCCAATGTATCCATTTTGTGGCTCAATGTCGTAATTCTCCCTTCCATAGCTTCTATTTGAGTGCTATCAAGTAAAGCAGTTTTAGCTGACAATTGTTGTACAGCTTCAACAACACCCTGTGACTTGAGATTCTAAAAAATTACATTTAATTATTATCTCCATTATCTTTGAAAATTTATTTAAAATAAAAAAGTGAGTATAAATTACCTGTGTAAATTTATCAAGTTTGTCATCATGCACACCAATAACATTTTCTAATCGTGCTAAACGTTGTTCCAGTTGAGCGACTCTTGTCACCTCCTGCATTTTTGCTTTTTCTGGTAAGTAAATCATTTCATATTTCAATACTCCATTTACTGTAGGCGTATCATTATCCTTGGGCTGATCTTTTTGTATTTCTTGACCTCCAGCATTCTTAAACAATTCTATTTGCGACTCCAATTGCCTTCAAATAGAACAAAAAAAAATATTTAATCAATAAATATTTCTACAGATAAAAAAAATAAATATATTTTATTCACTTTAGTCTTGTTCCTTGTGGATCTGACAATGTTGCCACCAAGTCTGTACCAAGACATTCATCCAATTTCAAACTGTTTAATTGTTTTCCTGCCTCCTCAACTTGAGCAATAATATCCACTGCATTTTTTGTCTCTTCATCCTCTTTTGCTTTCTCCTAAAAGCAAATTAATTACATAAATTATTCGTATATACACTTGAATATTGATATTATATTCTCTGGATATTTATAAATCACCTTCAAACTGCTGACTTCATCAAACAGTTCTTTAATTTCACTTTGCAATCTTTGATACTTTTGCAATGGTGTCTCTTGCTCACCTTCGCCAGGAAGTTCCCAAACACCAAACCTACATAAAATTACAACCATGAAAAAAATTATCAACATTCTTTAATAAATATAAACTTACACAGCATTGTATCCAGTTCGTGGCTTTCTTGATATTCTATCCGAGAAATCAACGCCTTTTGTAATAACATGTTTGCCTTTGAATTTATTAAAAGCTTCACTGGCACTGATGTGCAATCTCTCAATAGCATCTGTCTCTTCCTAATTACAAAGCACCAACATATGTAAGTATTTAATTACCCATTAAAAAAATATAATTAATAAATAATCTCACCTCATTGTTGGTAGAAAATTGTTCAGACTCTGGCAAATCTGTGGTCTCATAAACATCCACTTGATTGTAAGCCTAAAAATTAATAACAAAATTTACAACCACACCTTCCAATCCATAAAGAAAAATTTTCTAATATAACTTCAACATAATAGAATAAAAAAATATTATAAAACATAAAATAAAAACTTACAATCCCTGGAAGATCCGCGTACTTAGAATCCGCCATTTTATTTTTTAATATATTGAATTAAAGTCAAATAATATATTTATTTCAAAAATCTCTTGACAGATATTTCTCAACAGCAACAATACGACCTAAAGAAGAAGAAGATGAAGAGAGAAATTTTCTCTCTTGATATTTCAGTTTCATTAACCTAATAAAAAACTATTCACATACGTGTGTTATTCTCCCCCACGGGAATTAGTTCAAACCGCGAAAGACAGATGGTGATGTGATCGATTTATAAAAAGCCTGGTACCTGGTTGTGTATCTCAATAAATTAATTGATACCCAGGTCCAATCACAAACACACACATATCACATATGTAGCAAAAATATAACGTCGATCCATACTGCAACAACGACGACGACGGCTACAAGAGCAAAATTAATATAATCTATACTTGGTGGCTTTGGAGTAAAGTGTGCTGGTCATAATTTTTTTTTTCGAGGCCAAACAAAGGAAATTTATTCAGTTGAACATTTCTCTGAATTATCTTAAACATATCAGGGTGTCATTTTGATTGTGTTTTCATTGATTGTCGTCGTCGTCGTCTACATATACGTACTTACATTAGTACATACGTTCATAAATACATATATAGTTAGTTCTTGATAAAAAGAAGAAGAAAAAAAATTTTTTTTTTTTTTATCCCCACCCGCATTTACAGCTGATGCGATAACCGCGTTACAAATTATTGTAATGATACAACGAGGTGATCAGTTTTGTTCAAGCATAGCCACGAGTGTGAACCATAATAATATCAAATAATAAACATATATAAATTGTTATATACTCCATAAATATTCCAACATCAACAACGATTGTGTCGTCAATTCATTGAGTGATTTAATGTTTTAGTGTATGTACATACATATAAATACATATACATGTATATTGACATTTTAAAATTATTTATTTTTCGTTATTTAATTTGTTTTTATCATTTCCACATTGTCTTTACTAAGGAAAAAAAATTATTTATTTATAAAAGAATATATTATCGAGATTAATCAGAATTAATTATTAATATTATCTAAACATTTTTTTTTTTTATATATATACTAATTAATTTTTTGACATTGGAAATGTTATACAATTGATATTTGAGTGGTATTATATACATATATTTATATATATTCTCTTATCATTTATTTAATTATTTATTTATTTATTTACTTATTATTATAATTGTTATTTTGTTAATTTTTATTCTGACTGAATTTACGTCTATAGACTTGGAGACGTGTGGAGAAGAACTGTGTGATTGATTGTTGGTCTTTTGTGAATTCATTGCACGAGGTATTGGAGAATTCGTGGACGAATTGTCAAGTTTTATATACTGGAGAAGAAGAAAAAATAAAAGAAATTATAATTTCTTGACGAAATCACAGCGTGGTGTGTCGTCATTTGTTTTTAAAATAACGAGTACGTTGGTATGGTATACCTGACAGGTGCTTGGGGTATGGGAGAGACTGATCCTCAGTGTTTAAGCACCAACTCGTCCCCTGTCTCTTCCTCAACATCAACATCATCAACTGTTACAAACGCATTTCGTCAAGAGAATGACGAGGAAGTTGCACTTCATCCCCTTAATAATCAGGTAATGTCAATTTTTATAATTTTATTTTATTTATTAATGAATAATTAATATTTATCTGATTTTTAAATTATTTAGTGGTTATTATTACATGTGGATAGGAGTTATAATAATATATTAAACTGACGTCAATGAGATGGCACGTGTTGGAATGATAATGCAACCAATAATTTATTCTAATCAATTATATATTGATGTTTAATTAATTAATATGACTCGTTGTAGCCTTGAATTTTATTAATTATTTTCTTTTTTTTTTAATTTTATTTATTTTATAAGTACAATACACATTCTCTGTGTAATAAATTGTGACCTTAAACTTACTTTGAAATGAAGGTAAAATGCAAATAGTAAATAGCCTGTGCATATATAATTTAAAAACGGGTGATTAACACTTCAACCTTTTATCAAACAAAAATAAATATTGAAAATATCATATATAAATATATATGTATATTTTATATGTGTGTTCACTTATGTATATTTATTAAGGATTTTTTTTTAACCAAACAAATGTTTTGAAATATTTAACAGTCGTATGCGCATTTATTAACAGAAAAAAAATTTTTTTTTTTTCGTTTTACTTTCAAAGAAAAATCATTTTGGGCTGCGTCAAAGTCATAAACATTGAAAATTTATTGTCTTAATTTACATTTTCATGGGGGAACGTCATTAGTTGAATGCGCAGTGAGTTAAAGATAAAAAAAAATGTGGCAGAAAGGTGAAAGAATGAAAGAAATGAAAAAAAAGAAAAGGAAAGACGAGTGAGAGAGGTAGTTCACGACACAAGACTTTTACACACACTGAGTTGTGACCTACATTTTTATTTTTAATTCTCAATGTATTGAAAACAAGGAATGCTTTTGTTTATAGTTATTATTATTTTTTATTTCCATATACGTTTTGGTTATGATGAAAAAAAAATTTATCAATGATTTTATAAATTAATTTTGTTGATTTATATGTTCGAATATTATATATTATTATTTATTATTTGATATAATATTGTTGATTCCTTTTTTTTTTATAGGTTGGAGGACACACACGTTTATTGCTCCTCAATCAAAATACAATATGCAAACCATTAAATCGTAGAGAACTGGATTTTTACCGAAACATTCCGCAGGATATACAAATGTTTGTTCCTAAATTCAAAGGTAAGACAATAAACAAATAATATATTTAAGAATTATTAATTAATGATTGGACACAAAGAAAATCAAAGAAATAAAATTATTTATTTGAAAATTTTATCTACGTTTTCGATTTGTTGAAAAAAAAAATTAATTATTTATTTTTTATTTCGTTCACTCTTGTGTGCTTGTTAATGTGTGTATATTTTTTTTTTCAACTGCTTGATTACTACATTTATGACTGAAAATTATTATTCATTTATAAATGTAATTTTGTTGTCTTTTTTTTAATGTGATTTATTCAGTTGAATTTTTTTTTTGTTGAAAAATCCACGTTTGTATTGCTTGATTTATGTAAAACTCTGCGAATTTTTTTAGCGCTTCACATTTTTTTTTTTAACTGTGTAATCGATATTATTTGAATAAATTGTTTGGCGTTTGTCAATAGTGTGTACATTATTAATTGAACTTGGCGCAGATTTAGTTCTCTTGTGCAAAGTTATCATGATCATTTGTACCATGAAAGAGATATCTTATCTCAGTGTGTTGCGCAGATTTTTTTTCGTTTATCAAAGTCAAATTGACTCTCGTTGACAGTTTTTAAAACGTAAAAAATGACGGGGGAAAAAAAAAAACATAATAATTGAGAATGAGGAAGTAGAAGAAGGACAATATACGAATTTAAAATGCATGATCAAAATTAATTTATTTGTTTATTATTATTTTGTTTTTTTTTTTTTAATAATTTATTTTTACTCTCTCACGTCATCATCGACACAACGTCATCACACACACCATCATTAAATTATCCATATTCATATTCTATTTAATTTCACTTACGTCATTTATCGGATATACAAATTATTTTGATTGAAATAAAATTTAATTGGACCTTCATCGATTAACAATTTTATTTTAAAATTACCAAACGTATCTCTCAATGGTTTTCATTTATATTTTATCCGTGTGACAATTTTGCAATGTGACTGTGATAAAATAAATAAGAGAAAAAGAAAAGAAAAGAAAAAAAAAATATACATTAAAGTAAATGCAATAAAAAAAAAAAATTGAAAGGACTTTAAAGAACGATGACTTTATGGCCTATTATTGGGGTAAGTATTAAAAACATTTAATTGTATTTAATTTTCGTTTTGTCCCCCAATTGAGCATCGTAATTGAAAATAATATAAAAAGAAATTAATTAATTAATTATCATGGCCTAATTCTATGGGTAATTCTTTGTCTTGATTCATTTTCTCATCTATGTATTTTTGTTCTCACTATTTATTCCTCTTTAAGTATATTTGTGCATATTCACACACACATTAAATTATTCAAATACATACCTATATGTATAAATATATAGGCATGGAACAAAGAAAAACATTCAAACAAAGAAGGTGGGTTCTATTAATAAATTCAAGGCAATTTCTTTCATGTGCAAAAAAAAAAAATATCTCGACTTGTCTTTTTGAAGCAAAAAGTACGTGTGTCACAGGGGGAAAAAAAAAAGCAACGACAAGAAGGTACGACGCACCAAACCGTATCATTTTGATTGTCAATCAAAAAGAAAATCTGAATCAAAAAAATACAAATCATCATCATCATCATCATCATCATAACTAAATTTGTATTGCAAATAATAATATTGAAATTATTTATATGTTCCCACTCAAATTGCACTCGTTAATTATCTTCATTTAATATCAATATATACTATAACTAAAATGTTTCAGGTGTAATTCAAGCTTCCAGTAGTTGCGGCGAAGTGGAGAAACGTTACAGTCCAAGTTTTAGAGATTCTGAAAGTTCACCGCATCATCAAGCATCATCAGTTGGAAAAGGTTCAGCAAAACGAAAGCGTGATGATGTACTCAGGTAATTTTATCTCCACCATATTAATATAATAATACATATACATATAATATCATTAAATTAATTTTGTGTTTTTTTTTTCTCCTCCCACCATTATTACATTATTTAAAAAAATTTATAATTTTACAATTTGTATTTTATCTCATCATGGAATTATGATTAAAAATTTTTTTACTAGAACCAGAGCTAAAAATCAATGAATATAATTGAGATTAATTGAATAAAAAAATTAAAAAACATATATATAAATAAAAAATAAAATTTTACAAAACCATTGTTAAGGGTGAAAAAAAAGAATGCACTGTAAGTTTAGAAAACAATAACGTCAACTTGCAGTATAAGGGCGCACACACGTGTAACGTACGGTGTACTATCTGAGCGGTGCAACAACAGGTCTCTCTGTCTTGTCGCACGCATACACACACAGCCAATGGGGCCTCTGCTCTATCGTGATAATGGGGCCCTTCTTGTGGGGTGAGACTTGATATAGATGATATACTGTCGTCTTTACTCTCATGTTCAATTGTGAGTGAGTGTGTCGGGTTTTGCGCGACAGTCGTGCAATCCAACAGCTGTATACATTCACTCAATTTATGAATGGGCGAATAATAAAACGGAAAATAAAAAAAAAAGGGCTTAGTCCCTTTTAATACCAAATGATCGTTCATTTTGTAAATGAAAATAATAAAAGAAAAATTACACGCGTTATTTAACTATTTATTTATTTTTTTTTTTTTTTTTTATAAATAAAATAATATTTAAAATATGTATATATATTTTATTTTTTTATTTTCTAACTTCATATTTAATATTCTAGCTCTCTTTCTCTCTCTTTCACTGTTTTATCTTTTTCCCTTTCACTATTTCTCATAATATATAAATATATTTTATTATTTAATTTCATATATATTGTCATGTTTCATGATCATTAAAATGCAACAATGTAGCGCTGTAATTTTTGTCTTTAAATATTGTCTGTGAGATTAATGATGAAACAATTTAATTGGCTACATTTCAAATATTATTTGTTTATGAATTTAACGTTGAATTAATTGTTACATCATTATTTCATTGGGGATATATTTATTGTTTCATATTGCTTATTGTTAATATATGAATATTGAAATGATAAAATGAAATAAATATATTTATATTTATATATAAATAATATGTGTATAGTTGAATTTCTACATTGATTTTTTTTTTTTACTGATGTTTAAATATTTGTAAAATTTAATCAAATATAAATAGTCCCTTTATCGTTATTTGTAGAATTATTTTTTTAATATTTAAAAATTGTGGAATAATGTGGCATTGATGAATTCATTTAAAAAAAAAAAACAAATAAATAAATAAATAAATAAATAGTAATTAAATCATGTCCACAATATTCAACACTTAATATAAATAGCGGAATAATTGTAATAAAATTAATTATAATAATCGTAATAAATAAATTATACATACCTATGTTAATTTTTTTTTTTTCACTTAAATAAAAATTATATTTTATTTTTATATAAATTAGAGATGAATTTGGGTTTTACAGGATGAAAATTCACCGTAAAAACAGTACTATTGATGTATTAAAGCCAGGAACGCACTTGGATAGTGCTTCAAACAAGCAATGTATGCTTTTTATTAAAAAAAAAAAAATATAAATTATATAAATAACTATCTAAATTATCTGATAAACAAATAAATATTACCTTAATATAATTAATTATTATATCAGATTTTTTGCTGTTGGAAAATATAACGTCGTGTTACACTCATCCATGTATATTGGATTTGAAAATGGGCACGAGGCAGCATGGTGATGATGCATCGGCGGAAAAACGCAGTAAACAAATAGCCAAGTGTGCTGCAAGTACGTCAGCATCATTGGGCGTACGATTATGTGGGATGCAGGTGTGTATATTTACATTAATAAAAATCAATAATATTAATACGAATAAAAAACCTGTGTATACATACTTGATATAAATATAAATATCATTTTAACAGGTCTATCAAGCAGATAGTGATCATTATGTCAAGAGAGACAAATACTGGGGGCGTGAATTAAATGAAGAGGGTTTCAAAGCTGCACTCTATCGCTTCTTTCATAATGGTTACTGCCTTCGCATTCATGTGATTCAACGAGTAATCGCCCGATTGGAGAGCCTCCGTCGGGCGATTGAACGTCAAAGCAGCTATCGTTTTTATTCATGGTACGTTTGTATCTATTTTAAATTAACAATCCAAGACAAAAATCAAAGTCAGAAAAAAAAATAGTCTATCATCTAAAACACCAAAAAAAAAAAAAAAAAATAACGTAACGAACATACACATCTACATACATATACAAATGAGTAGAGTATGACGATCATATTCACTAGTGCAAATAGGGAATATCGTGTAATATTCAACAGCCACCGGGATTATGCTGAAGGTGCGCGCGCGAGAGGGCCAATATCTCTCATCCATCTCTCTCACTCTTCAACGGTCAAGTTCTCTTTTTTAAAACATTATTATAATAAAATTAACAATTTATCATTATTCCAAAATAAAATCACGAATAAAATTAATATTATTAATGAAATTTCTTTCAGTTCACTGCTCGTTGTTTATGAGGGTTATCAAATTGATGATTATCCAAATCGTTCGAGAAGTCCATTAACGACGCTGGGCGTCGAGGAAGAATCAAATGAATCATCAAGTTTTATTGATAATTTGGCCCACGACTCAGACAGCTATTGTGACGGAAGTCAAAGTAACACATCAACTGATTATAATATTGGAAATGAAGAAGTTAGTCAATCAACATTACATCGTGCATTTGGTGAAGCTGCAGCACGTGGAGCTAAACATGCTACGGGATTTTATCCAATAAATGAGGAAACAGTTTTTATGGATTCACCGTCGGATTTAATGAATGCAACAGTGGTGCCAAGTCAAGCTTATGATAATTGGATTGGATCGACATTCGGTGGAACGGAAAGTAATTCAAATAGCGGCAATGTCAGTGGTTCAAGTTCGAGTAGTAATAGCAGCAGCAGCGACGATGAATATTGTTGTGTTGGACAACATACAATTACCAATTCTGATGATATCAGTTCGGATTTAGATATTGGCGGTAAATGTTCATTAAAACGTACACGTCCACGACATCGATTACGATTATATGAAGGCGATGAATTAACACATCATCGTAAAGAAGATATTAAATGTGCAACAAAACGTTTACGTGTAAAAAATGATAAAAAAGTTGATTTACCAGAGGATACAATGGTTGATGTGAGAATGATTGATTTTGCACATACAACATTTGGACATAATATTGCATCAAGTTCAGTTGGAGCTTGTCATTCATCATCGACTGTACATCAGGGACCTGATTGTGGATTTTTAACTGGTCTTGATAGTTTAAAGCGATTATTGATGGAAATATTGGCAGAGGGTTAAGGATAAATATATAAAAAATAAATAAAAATAAAAATATACAGGAAAAAAAAATGGAATACAGAGACATAAGGTCTTGATTTTAGATGAAGCAATGATGCAAAATATTAATAATTCTCGATATTCCATGATCTATGGAAGGACATGGAAATATTAATTGTTCGAGAATAAAAAGGATGAGATAAAAGAACCTGTACGCAATTGGTCATGTTGAGGGTATGAATAAAATGTTCTGTTGGGCATTTTGTATTGCGATGACTCATCTAATTGTCTGGCGAGATGCCACATACTGCGGTGAAGCTGTGTATGATTTTTCTGTGTGTATCTGTGTGCGTGTTTATTTGAGTGAGTGTTGAAGAAAAGATATCGTAGGATATTAGATGATTCATTTAAACTACCGATTGTGCAAGCTATCAAGATATATACAAATATATTGTATATGTCATGTATCATATCCGTGTCAGAGCGGATTATTCTGAAGATAAAAAAAAATAATGAAAACCGAAACGTTTCTACTTAAAGTGGAACGCACGTGTATCATTCCGCAATGATGAAGAAAAATGAGAATAATGATGAAATGATGATGTCAATTATCAGAGGCCGCGTCCATTCCTTCGTTTATCAACTGAAAAAGAAGAAAAAAATTTAAAAAAAAAAAAAAAGAAAAGAGAAGAAAATAAAAAAAAAATCTATGGCAAGACGTGTGATATCAATTTTATATTTTACTATTCAACGTACAAAAGTTCGATGAATTTTGAATCGTTGATTTATGTAGGATATAAAATTTGTGATGACATTGAATTATAGAATTGTATATAATGTAAAAATAAGAAGAAAAAGAAAAGAAAAAGAGAAACACAAATGTACTAGAAAACAAAAGTGATATAAAAATGATATAAAGAGAAAAAAAAAATTATTATAAAAAGTTAGAATAAAATTATACTATGAGGTGATATTATTGGTCAATTGACAATAATTTTCACCCTCCCTTGCCTCATGGCTGAGTATATTCACGGCCTGTTTAAATAATAATTGAAGAAAACACACAATGAAAATAATAATTAATTAATAAAACCAAGTGTAATATGTAATAGATTTAATTTTAATAGTAGCCCAAACAATGCTTTTATGCATCATCATTCAAGAGAATATTATTGATATTTATTGAGTACGGACAAAAAAGAAAATAATTTCAAGTATATATGTGAACGAATGTCGAATAAAAAACAATAATATTGAGGATTTTAAATGAGAATTTATTGTGTGCATTGCGCAAACGATAACAAAAAATAAGAAACTGAAAATTTCAACATACATGGATCATAACGATAACCAAAAAACAAAAATAGATAATTAAATAAAACTTGTCCCGGTGATTAGAATTATTATAGTTAGGATATTGTCAAATAGATTAAATGTGTATGTATACATGATATATATTTATATACGTATATAATGTGACACACATATTATTAATAGATATTATATGCATTATACATTAGAAATGTATATGAAAAAAATGTATTAATTTGGTACTTTTATTTTATTTTATTTTTTTTTTTGATTTTTTATTTCGTGGTGCATCCTGAATTCTACGCGTGTGCAATTATTTTTGTATACGTATACGATTTTCAGTGCCAAATATATTTTTTTGTTTTATAAATGTGAAGTGAATTGAATATGTGTGCGTTTAATTGTTTAAAATAAATCGTATATTTACTTTCGAAAATGCCAAATAAAAATAAATTCCACTGTCACTAAGTGAACATGTACCGATTTATGTTTATATTTTTTCTCTTTTCTGTTGTCCGTACAATAAAAAAAAAAATTTCATAAACTAGTAAACTGTGTGTTAATTTTCTTATCAACTTTTGAAACTAATTAAAAAAATTTTTTATCATAAGTATTGATAATTATACATCGCTTTTGGTATAATTAATGATTTTTGATTACATTTTTTTTATCGCTTTTGTAATAGTTTGATGTAAAAGAGGCAATTTAATATTTGAAAATTTATTTTACGTTCCAATATTGCCGCGCATTTATATAACCTCTGCTGTTGCTTTTTATAGAATTGTATTGTGGTGCCCTCTGAAGTATTTTTTTTACACCATTGGCACTGCTCTCTATATACGCGTTTCTTTTTCTGGCCCTTTCTTTCCGGTTGAAAATCTTGCGAGAGCTTTGTGTTCGTTGCAACCAATTGTAAATAAATTTTCTAATAAATATAAATTTTATCGTGAGATATTTTTATATAGTGTGGATTTAATATTAATATAATTTTTTTTAAATATTTTTTTAGGTAATCAAAATGGAAAACGACGCGAGAGAATTCGTTGACTTGTATTGTCCGAGGAAATGGTGAGTAAATTGCACGTGGTTTTTTAAGTTGATATTTTGTTATTAATTTAACGAGTTTTTAATCATTTTATATAGAAAAATATTTAAATAATGTGTGAAATATTTGATTTTCACTTTAGTTTATTATTTATTGATTGAAGGGTTTGGTTTTATGTGAGAATTATTTCATCGTCTTAATTGAGGTTATGTTTGATTTTTTTTAGCTCCTCCAGCAACAGAATTATCCATGCTAAGGATCATGCATCTATCCAATTGACTTTGGCAGATGTAGATCCCACAACTGGCCGTATGACAGATACACACAAAATGTACGCTATTTGCGGTGCAATTCGTCGTATGGTAAATATATTTTTTAATTTAAATAAAACAAATCTTATACCTTTTGATATTGGTATGAATTATTTATATTTTATTCATTTACAGGGTGAATCTGACGATTGCATTGTTCGGCTCGCTAAGAAAGATGGAATCCTTGCTAAGAATTATTAAATTATCTCATGCGTATAATATTCCATAAATAAAAATTTTAAATACAAAAAAATTATAATCGTTTATATTTTTTATTCCATTAAAGTTGCTCGGACTGTATTCTAAGTCGAATTAAGATCAATATTACCTTATTACTAAAATAAAAAACGCAAACATGTGAATTAATCACACAAAAACTACACGTCAGATCTCAAAAAATTACATTTTATGTATTTATTGTTGATTAATAACATATTAAAAATTGTGGGTTTTATCTATACATATCTTTCATGATCGATCAACCTTAATACTTATTTTTTTATTTAATTAACGTCGACGATTTAAATTGATATAATTTAGTTCACTGGTTAAAAAATTCCATTGATTCCTCAAAATTAACATTGAGGTTAAATCAAAATTAATATGAATTTTGTAATCCAAAACAGGAATCAATAGTACTTTTTAAGTAGGAATTAATTTCAATATTGTTAATTATATAGGCTTCCCATTATCCAATCTATCAACATTACCTTACATATAAATTATTCTACAAATAATAATTGTAGTTAATATACAAGTTTCTTTGAATAAAATAAATAATCGCAAATTTTTATCCGTCGTTTTCACCAGCCATTTGATAATGATGACGACGCAATGCTGCCAAACGTAATCGTTCAGTTTCCAATGCTTGCTCCAATTCAAGAACACGTACCTGTGCCTCCATTTCCAATCTCTTTGCTTGATGAAGACTCAATCCTGACATGTCCAAGTCATCTGCAAAAAAAAAAAAAAAAAAAAAAAAAAAAAAAAAAAAAAAAAAAAAAAAAAAAAACAGAAAGTTATTCACATCTAATCATGCAAAAAATATTTCACTAGAAAATATTTGCACATACCATTTTCTTCAATTAGTTGACTGCAGCTTTTTGCTGTTGCGACAACGCTGCCAGTTGCATGTGTAACTTCACGCGACGCTTCAGAAAGCGCAGTTAAATTCGTACTATTTCTATTTGCCTTCACTCTACTTGCTACTACTAATTGAGCAGTGGACGCAGCAATGCCTTGTGACGCTACCACAAGTTGTTCAAATTTTCCATTGCCCAACACAACTTTATCTGCGGCTTCTAACAAAAAATTTGCACCCATTGCAATGGCTTTTGCCGCTGATATTAAACCCTCGGACCATTGATGATTTCTCTTGTAGAACTCAGTTGCTGATACAGTGCCTTTACCTTGAGCAACAATTTCTGTTTGTAATAATCGTGATTTTTTCACTAATTTCCTGATGGCCTTCATCAAATCTGTACATGAATCCAATATTTTTCCATTAACTTCAAGCTTTAATCCTGAATCATCAGCTCGTGATTTATCCAACATTTCTTGAATTCTATTTGCAGCTTCTTCTATTGCTTTATCCATACTCTGAAGTTCATTCTCTACTAAATTACCTACATCAACATTGTCTCGAGTTTTTGACAATGTATTAGCCATGGTGAAAATTAAATTTATTTGAGCTTTAATTTTTTCTATTTGATCAAAAGTTGATGGTGATTTTTCTTTTATGTTTGATAACATTGAAGAAATTAGTAGAGCAAGCGATTTACATTCATCGAATATTTTATCACCGAATGATATATCTGTTGATGTATTTGATGTTGATTTTGCGTGAATTAAATAAATAGCTAGTGTGTATGCGACATTTGTTACTGAACGAATAAGTGATTTTCCCTCTTTTGGTTCTGTTTCATAAATTTTATATGACGATTCTAAATCATTCAATGAAGTAATTCCTGAAGTGACTAAAGTCTCAAGATAATCAGGTGTACATGTCAATGCAGATATTGCAGGATTTTCAATTGCAACCGTTGCATTTTGTATAATTGATTCAGCACACGATATAGAATTTAATAATAATTCAAAATAAGCTGAATCAAAATCAGTTTTGCTTTGTATACGATTTTTTTCAATTTCAGTTTGTAATTCATTTATCCTCAAATCAAGTTCCTCTTTTTGCGCAAGTAAATCATGTAAATCGCCTTCAGCAACGGATTTTTCCGATGAAATAAAATCAATTTTTGCAATGAGCGCCAAATTTTCCGTCTTGGACTGATCAAACTGTTTACGAACATCGTCAAGTTCTGAACGAGCTTGTGCTACTCTTTGAGCTTCTTGATCGGCGGTCGCTTGACCTTGAAGTAATTCCTGTAGACGTTGTTCTGCCTCTAGTGTACGACGTTCAGCTTGTTCTTGAGCAATTTTTATACCTCCCAATTGTTTGTCCACTTCAGCTTTCTAAATTAAAATTATTTTTAAATTTTGTTTTTTATCATTACAGAAGATTGATAAAATATTATAAAGATTGACGTGATTGAATGACAAAAATATCATGTCAATTCTTATCTCATCGATAATATATCGTGATATTTTATCAAAAACTAATGGGATAACATTGTAAAATTACCTTTCTGATTAAACTTATATGTTCTTCACGTAACTTGGAATAAACTTTTTTAAACTTCTCAAATTTCTCGTCCAACAACCGATTTTTATCTATAAAAAAATATTAAAAACAATCTCATTATTTAAAATCATTAAGGAAAATTATTGAAAGCTGATAATAAATTATACCTTCGAGTTCTGTAATTTTTAATTTCATGTCAGCATTTTGTTTATTGATATTACTATTAATTTGTTTTTGCTGCATTAATTCATCATTCTGAAATATTATCAATTAAATAATAATAATCAATATAATATTCAACTTTAAATAAAGTCAAAATATTTATTAAAATTAATAAATATTTATCGTACTTTTGCAGAAATAATAGACTCAAGTTCACGTATATGATGTTTCAATTCGCCAACAATTCTCTGATGCTCCGAAAGAAAACGATGCAATTCCTCTCTCTGCCGACCATTTTCATGATGAAGATGATCAATTAAACTATCTCTGTAAAATTAAATAATAAATATAAATATCATAAATAATCTCATTGAAATTATCTATCAAAAAATACAAACCTCTCAGCAAGAACATCAGGCGAAATTGAACCGTTGCCCCCAGTATCCAATTGATCTCCAATTATGGAATTAGTGTCTGATGTATCTATTAAACTATCCACTGTTGTGTCGGTGTCTATTGGCTCTTCTTGTGGTAATACAACAACTGGAGTGACATAAGTTCGTAATTCTGATTGTATTAAAAAATTCGGTGGGTTCTACATCGAAAAATGAAAAAGAAAAAAATTATATTCAATGAATATTTAATATATATTATAAATTACTTGATTGAATTTAAATTCAAATTACTGATTACCAAAGTTATTTCAAGTTTTCTTATTGATTCAATGACTCACCTCAGGCAACGCTGGTATAGTGATAAGATGCTTAAAATATTGCATATGTTTTATTGTATTATAAAATGTTTTTAAATCGTGAAATTGCTTTGAAAAACGATCACGATGACCGATTAAAGTGTCAGCTGGCAATGCGCCGTGCAATTTGAATAAAATTTTTACGCTATAATCATAAAGCTGTGATGCATCTTGAATACATGGTATAAGCGGTGCTAATCGACATTGACCACACGGCGTCATTGAATTTGATTTATAAAGATCCAATGAACCAAATACAGCGTGTTGTAACGTCAATATATCATCCATATAATCAAACATTTCAACAGCCATCTGAAAGCTAAAATAAATACAACACAATATTAAAGAAAAAAAAATAAATTTATCGACAAAAAAATTTTGTATAAATTTATTATTAAAAAATATTTACTAAATATTAATATCATTTTCTCCAATAGCTTCCAATTCCTCATTTGTCACTTGGAGATTTCCTGGCAGATCAGGATTACGATTATGAAAATCCAATTTAGTAATAAGCAAACGTATATACAAATGTATAAGTCGTCCATAGCCTTCTCTCAAGTGTTGCCACATTTTTCCAATATCCTCCAGCTTTCCTTTGTGTCTTTGTGACTCTGATATGACACGTGGATGACCCTCACGCAATACTTTATGTACAACATGGCAAAATTTCCATGCGACAATACGATTTTCTTGCAGTGGCTGTCGTAGAATAGTCATCCAGAATATAGCTCCACTTTTTTCTTGGTATGTACCAATAATAGCGCCTTCATGTTGACCAATAAAATTGTACTTGTTAAGGACATACAGTAGTTATAAATACATTCTTATATGGCGAAGAATAAAATGAAGCCTGTACATTACATACTAATACAATTATATCATGATTTTTGATTAGTCATACGCGAACTTTAATTACAAAATTAAATATATGAATAAATATTTCTTTAATTTTTAGGTTATTTAGAAAATAATAAATTAGAATGGAAAAAAGGATACTTCTGACATGTTTTTCTTTTACTGGCGTCTCCGTTGGATTCAAAGCCTTACTGATGGCTATATTCTGTAAATAAACAATACACAAAATGATTATAAATTGCAAAAATAATTTATTCATTGTGGAAATATAATAAAATAAATATTTTAAGCGTTTTTAAATTTAATAATAGCAGAACTCACTTGTTGATCAAGTAGCTTAGCAGTTCGTGATACTGGTGACATTGTTAATAATTTTTAAAGACAATTATCCGATGAAAAAATTATTATATGATCAAATAAAAAATCAAGCAGGCAGAAGAATCGTCTGTTTTATTTTTCCACTAATCCAGAGGAAAAATATAATATCAATGTTATTCTGCTGAAGCTTCTTTGTTACATCAAATAATATATCGATAATCTTCTATGAATAATTCTTTTTTTTTTTTAATTGTTAGTGTTTAATGTGCATCCACTCTGCATTTGGCAATTACGTGCAATTGTTTTTGTTTATTTATTCAGCACTCAAATCCATGCAAATAATTACGTTGATAGGACACTGCAATTGGACAAGGAAAAATAAAGTGAATGATTAAATTGCATTAAAGTAACATTATTCCTTCAATTAATATTTTTTTTTTTTACTTTTTGCTCACTCAGTGAATGGCATAACCTTATATACAAGCGCGAATGAAAATTTATTCTTAGAATTGTCACACATTATATTGCGTCAACAGAATTAATCAAGTAAGTTTAAATTCATTTATTTATTTTACCTGAAATTTCTCAAAATGCTGACGCTCAAGATCGAGACTTGTTTTTCTCTGTTGAAGTACCCTGGGAAGCGACAATGAGGCCATTTCCGGTGTATTATATACAATAGTGGTCCACCACTTGAAATTAAATATCAAGAATGAAATTGATGTTGAACCTACACATGCACTCACACAAATGCCGTCGTACGTTTGAAATATTATATGACTTTCACAGTTTATCCATTCAACATATATTCAACTTGTATTATATTTATAAATATGAATATAAACAACCCATATATACATACATATATCTCTTATATGAATGAATATAAATAGAGTCTTTGTGCCGTTGTTTTTTTTTTATTTTTAATTTCTTATACTTCTTATGAATTGAATATATTTCTTTGAATAAAACAATTCACTAATGATTATCACTTTGATAAATAATTCAAGCACAGATACAGATAATATTTGCTTTCAATATCAACGATAAATACATTTTCGTTTGACAGATAACGGAATTTTCATCATCACGTCGACGATAGTATGTATTATATATAAAAATGCGACCCACCCACATGCGCGTGAACTACCGTTGTAAAAAAATAAAGGAGCAGGACAACGACGAGAACGAAAGTTGTAAAGAGATTGTGGTGTGCAGTAACAGTAGCAAATACACCATTATATATGCATTTTTATTGTATCATGTATGTGTGTGTGTGAATGTGGGTATCAGAGGTTGGAGTATCTCATTCACAACCCACCACGAGTTGTCACCACCACCATTATCATCATCGTCATCATCATTATCAACATCAACGTGTCTTTTTCATATGCATCAAGTGTGTTGGCGCGTCACTCACTTCACCACACCGGAATTGGCCAGTTCCGTTGAATCACACTCTCTATGAAGACAATTATTATCTGGCCCCTGTGTCGATATCAAGATCCACGTATTCTGAAATTGTATATGTATATATTATTTAAATAAGCACATATTTGTGCATGTATGTAATGATGTATGATGAAAGATGGACGGATATAGATGTAATTTTGAGGTTAGAATAAGAGAATTTTTAACAAATAAATATAAAAATTAATTCTCAACTGACTTATTTATTGCAGGGGGTGAAAGAGGGAGGGAAAGTGAGTGAATCAGTGAGATAATTAAAATTCTATAGTTGGTGTTTATGCTACAGTGTGTATTTTTTTTAGAAAATAAAAAATTGCGCGGAAAATTTGAATTTAAGAATTTTACTTACAAGTATAATACAATTTTGTATTGTGATTATACTTGACCGTAAAAACCGAGTACAAATATAAAAAAAAAATTAATCAAGATTTTTTTATATATTTTAAGACAACAGAAAATATAATTGTTTTTATATTAATAGTTATTAAATAATTTCATAAAAAATTCCGAGACTTTACTGTAGAGCAACAGTTCACAGCGCCATCTTCAGACAACTTTTTCAACTCTTATAATTAATGGCGCGCAAAATTATTTGTTTGTACAAAGAAGAATAGAGAATATTTCGTAATGTGACATAATAATTATCATAATGAAAATACTTTAAATAATATTTAAGAGCTCTATTGCGCGCAAATGTAATTTGTAAATGAAAACAGACAATTATAAACGTTGAAATCAGATGTGAAATGTTAATTGCGCACGCGCACTCACGTATTTCTCTTCATGTCGTTCGACTGAAAATGACGTATGTTGAGCACGAAATGCTTTTTGGAACACATTCAGTATACACATTATACACAGCTGCATGCAGTTAATGGAAACGTATATTCTTGCCGGGTTTCTGTACAAGACAACAAGCGTGATTGTAATGTGTACAAGACCACGTTAGAAATAGTTAGAAACAATTTTATTTTTTATAGACAATTCGAATAATATAACCTCAAAAAAAAAATATTAAAACATGGATTTCCTAGAATTTCCTGATATTACTGCAGAGGTTAAAGGCGCAATGGTAAGTAATTATAGTTAAGCATTTTGAAATTAATTTTATAAATAAAATTAATCATTTGTTTATTATAAATTAAATTATACTTATTATAAAATTATTTAATATTTTATTTTGCAGACTCCAGGACGTCTAAAATTAACGGATCAACATATTATATTCAAGAATCAAAAAACCGGTAAAGTTGAACAAATATCAGCCAATGATTTAGAAATGGTTAATTTTCAAAAATTCATTGGTACATGGGGCTTGAGATTATTCTTGAAAAATGGTATGCTTCATCGATTTCGTGGTTTTAAAGAGAGCGAACAGGAAAAAGTAGCAAAATTTTTCAGTTCTAATTACAAAAAAGATATGCTGGAAAAAGAATTAAGCTTAAAAGGTTGGAATTGGGGTGTTGCAAAATTTACTGGTTCTGTATTAAACTTTGACGTTGGCCACCATACAGCATTTGAAATTCCACTTCATGATGTATCACAATGTACAACTGGTAAAAATGAAGTAACATTAGAATTTCATCAGAATGATGATGCACCAGTAAGTTTATTAGAAATGCGTTTTCATATACCAATTAGCGATAGCGCTGATCAAGATCCAGTTGATGCTTTCCATTCACAGGTAATGGAAAAAGCGTCTGTTATTAGTGTTAGTGGTGATGCAATTGCGATATTCCGTGAAATTCAATGTTTAACACCGCGTGGTCGTTATGATATTAAAATATTTCAATCATTTTTTCAATTGCACGGTAAAACATTTGATTATAAAATTCCCATGTCAACAGTTTTACGTTTATTTTTATTGCCACATAAAGACAGTAGACAAATGTTTTTTGTTGTGAGCTTGGATCCACCAATAAAACAAGGTCAAACGCGCTATCATTATCTTGTATTATTATTTAATCAAGAGGAAGAAACGTCAATTGAATTGCCATTTACAGCAACTGAATTAAAAGAAAAATACGAGGATAAATTACAGAAAGAAGTGTCTGGTCCAACTTATGAAGTTTTGGGTAAAGTTATGAAAGTTATAATAAACCGTAAATTAACTGGACCCGGTGGATTTTTGGGTCATTCTGGTACACCAGCAGTTGGTTGTTCATTTAAAGCCGCTGCTGGTTATCTTTATCCATTGGAACGTGGTTTTATTTACGTTCACAAGCCACCAATTCATATTCGCTTTGATGAAATTGCCTCAGTGAATTTTGCACGTGGTGGCGGTTCAACACGTTCATTTGACTTTGAAATTGAACTTACCAGTGGTGTTACACACACATTTAGCAGTATTGAAAAGGAAGAGTATGGAAAATTATTTGATTTTATTATGTCAAAGAAATTGCGTGTTAAAAATCGTGGAAAAGGCGAAAAAGTCAATTATGATAATGATTATGGTGGTAGTGATGAAGAAGTTGAGCCTGATGCATATTTAGCGAGAGTTAAAGCTGAAGCAAAGGAACGTGCTGCTGCTGATGATAATCAAGATTCTGAGGATGAATCAACTGATGAGGATTTCAATCCTGATCAGGGTGATGCCAGTGATGTGGCTGAAGAGTATGACAGTAATCCAGGTACTTCAGATAGTGAGGATGGCTCTGATGCATCGGATGCCAGTGAGAAAAAAGAAAAGAAGGAGAAGAAAAAATCAAGGAGTGCTAAAACTGTTTCGGAAAAACCACGTAAGCCACGAAAACCTAAGAAACAGAGAGATGAAAATAAACCAAAACGACCAGCGACAGCTTTCATGATTTGGTTGAATGCTACAAGGGAAAAGATAAAGAGTGAAAATCCCAGAATTGCGGTTACGGAAATTGCGAAAAAAGGCGGTGAAATGTGGCGAGAATTGAAAGATAAATCAGTAAGAATTTTATTTTTTGTTATAAAACATTTTAGAATAGTTGAGTAATATTATATTTTTATTTCTTATATTTTTTTCGTAGGAATGGGAGGAAAAAGCGGCGAAATTAAAGAAAGAATATCAAGAAGCAATGAAAGAATATGAAGCAACGAATAAACCCGATAAAAAAGAGCCCAAGAAGGACACGAAAAAAGAAAGTAAAAAAGATTCCAAGAAAGATTCGAAAAAAGAGAGCGCAGGGTCGCCTATAAAATCAGGATCATTTAAGAGCAAAGAATACATCAGCGATGATAATAGCAGTGATGACAGTGCGGCGGGTAAAAAATCAGCTGAAGCGAGTGATAATGAGGCTGAAGAGAGTGAAGAAGAGAAAAAGCCACCGAAAAAGGGAGAAAAACGTGCGGCAACTGTAAGAAATAAAATTATTTATAAATTGAACTTAAAATTTTTCTATTACTCCAATTTTTAATTGCAATATATAAATTATTTTTCAGGAGGATACAAAGAAAGTGAAAAAGGAAAAAAAATCAGCGTCGTCGGGCTCGAGCGATGAAGATTTTGAAGCTGAAGACAGCGATGCATCGAGCGATGATAAAAGCGATTAAAATTAATCCTTATATTACTTATCCATTATACTTTCATTCGTATTATTTATCAATAGTTGGAATGTGTTTTTCTAATATTTGTTTTGTTTTTTATAATGTACATTCCCTTATTTCAATTACAGAAATAAAGAATAAAAAACAAAACCAAACTTTCTGTACGTTTAATTTATATCATGATTCAATTTGTGTCTTTTTATAAATGATCTTAAAAATTAATTACATAATAATTCTTTATACTACAGGATTTATTAATAATATAAACAATATTATTAACTACTGTCAAGTTGGTGTTTTGTTTGTATTTTCATCTTCCAAATAATTGACTTCAATGTCTTTTATTTCAATTTTATTATCCTTCATGACTTTCTGAAACAAAAGAAAAATGAAATAGAATATAATAAAAATTTATTTAATTTATAATATAAAAACTAAACTATTTAATGTTTAATTAATTAATACTTCGCGTGGATTTCTTATTTATGTCAGGCTAATTTTAAACTTGCCTGAACACAATCTGTATAAGTTTTTAATAATGAACTACAAGCCGAATCATCATTATCTCCTTTGAGAAATTTCTCAGAGAACCAATGATTGAAACAATCATCATATTGTTTTTTTAATTGATTGCATGATTCCATAATTGTTAATATTTTTCGTTTTTATTCATTGCTGGAAATAAATAGAATACAAAGTAACAATGATTAGTTTACCTTGAGACAATTATGATAAAGTTTGAAGAGTGGAGCGCACATGGAGTCATTTGTGTCGCCTTTCAGGAATTTTTCTGAAAACCACGTTTGAAAACACGTGTCATATTGTAATTTAATATCATTGCAAGATTCGCTAATACTATTCATGAATGCCGTCCAAATTGCTCCTGAAAGAAGACAATAAAGACTCCAATTGATTGCACTTTATTATCATTCATAATTAATAAAATGACATTTGTTTTGTTTTTTTTGTAAACTTACATGTATGAGCAGCAAGTGTAATCAATAAACAAATTAATTTTGAGGTTAGGTATTCATCAACAATGAATGGACAAGTGCGTCGTCACTTGGATATTTTTGGAATTATTTTTATAAAAGGATATTTAAAACCGACAATGGATAAAGTTGAATTCTTTTTAGTTCTGACTTTATTTCAATAGAAAAAATAAGTAAAGGAACTAGTCAACAAAATGCATACACTAAATAATAAAAAACAAAAATTCTGGGGGTAGGAAAATAAAATCTTGATAGTTTCGTACAAATTTTCAAGTAATTAATTTTTTGATTCAAGTTTAATTTTTTTTTAACTAAAAACATGTTAGAATTTTATTATTGCAAGTGTACATGCATCAATATAATCAATTGTCCATTCGGAAACACCCCTGCTAAGGAATGATTTATCAAGATAATGAAGAAAAATCGGAGGAGATTCCTCAATGTAAACTAGAAAAAACAAAGAAAATAAAAAAAAAGCGAATATAATTGCGACAGTGAAAAAAAAAAATTAAAAAAAATATAATGGAAAAAAAAATATACTGCGGTTTGCGATGAAGCTTTACTACCTTTATCACTTCTGTCAGCAGCAGTGTGACCTTTATTTTACTGCCAGCAATTTTTCATTTTCACCTAATTGAAAGCTCTTATCTTTGTTCAGTAATATAACAGAGAATAATAAGAAAATCTTTCTCCTTGTGTAAATTAATTTTCTCTCGTTTATTTTACTTCAGACTTTAGACTGTATTATATATGTGCAATAGATCGATAAATTAATCGCATTATAAAATTGTATTTACACTGAAATAATAAAAAAAGGAGACTATAAAAATAATTCAATGATTAAATTAAAAATAATATTTTTCATCACAATTTTATTTATTTTTTTTTTGATGGGAAATTGGCCCAGTTTAATTTATCTCAACATAATTTACGTAATTGGAAGACGAAAACACACTCTCATATTTCTACATTGGATTTTAATATACATATAATCAACAGTTCCGGTTACCAAGTACATATATACAAAGCTACCAATTATTTGCAATTTTATAACGCGATAAAAGTGTATAATTGACATTTAGTCATGCAGTAAAATAGGTAAACAAAATTACACACATAATTTCCTCATGAAACCACAGATTTAAACTGTATAAATAAATAAATAAATAAATAATATCGCATTGTTATAGCTAGCTCACAAAATAATATTATTTCATAGATGATAAAAAAAATTGTTTTTTAAGTTCAACAATCGTATTAATTTTTACAGTAGAATAAAATGAAAATAAAGGGAAAAATAATAGTTGACATAAAATGAAGTTTAGATGAGACGCTATAATAAAAGTTTTTGATAGTCTATAAGGGCGTCTCAAAAAAAGTAAAACCCTTTCTACAATGTTTGTTCAAAAATGATTCTCCCATTGCGTGTTGAATGTGCACACAGCCGTATAGATATTTTATTTTCTATATACTCACTGGCAATAGCTAGGTCCTTTGTTTACTTCTTCAAGCAAGTCACGTGCTCATCATGAGCAACATTTTTATATGGGTTTGTGTAACGTCGCGTATGCGACAACAGCTATATAACATCAGAAACTAAACAAAGAAAGAACAAACCAACTGAAACATTATATACAATGCAATATATATGAGAGTATATGTAAGCCATATATACTGCAATTTTATTTACTTGTTTATTTTTTATTTTTGTTGCATTTTTTTTTAGTTTTATTTATTTATTTTTTTTTTTTTCGTTTTCTTTATTTTCTATTCCATTTCTCCTTATTTCCCATTGCACTTGTTCTCGAAAAAGTTTTTCGCTAAAGCCACAATGAATTTTCTTCGCAGCAAAATCCCACACGAAATGAAATAATTCACTGACATACTTTTTAAAAACGATAAATCGTTTGTGTATATATATTTATATACATATACACTTTGCGAGTTCTCGATGGTCATTGTTACATATTACATTGTATACCGGAAATGGAAACTATGGTAATGGCAAAAATAAAATAACTTTTATTTATTTTCTACATTAATTTAAAACTTAAATAAAATTTTTTTTTTTTTTTTTGTATTTTTAATATTTATTTCTCAAACAATTAATTATTATTCTTATTCTTCTGGAAAGTTTTTATTTTTATCATATATTCCACAAGTCGTATGAATTTATATATATACATACATGAAAGTAATTAATAATAATTTTTCTTTTTTTATTTTGTATGAGAGAATGCAGACGATGAGGGATATTAAAAGCGAAGGAAGTTTCTATACATTTACAACAATTTGATAGTAATTCTCATGGTGATGGTGTGATATTCCTGAGGGAAAAAAGTGATCCCGTGGGTGGTCATGCGCCAACGGAATGTGTAGATATATTATTTCAGTGGCGATCACCCCCCTGAGGATGACAACGACGATGACGACGACGACGACGACGACGAACGTGGGGTTCTCTTCGTGAATGAGAAACGAAAAGAGTCAGTTTGGCCGCGCGCGCCTTCGACTACTGTCGTTGGCTCGCTAACCCATTCGAACATTTTTATACTACTTCACTTTGGGGGTCGCGTGCTTGTCACGCGACTTTTTCTAAATTTAATTCGCGTATTATCGAGGGATTGCGTTGAATAAAAAATAAATAAACAGAAAAAGAAAAGAAATAAATAAGTAAAATAAATAAATAAATAAATAAAAATAATCAAATTTAAATGCTGTCACTTTCTTCAACGATTCAAGGAAAATAAATACAATCGAAATGAAATATTGATGGAATTGTTGAATTAATTTTAAAGAAGAATAATTAATTAATATTTCTGTTTATTTTTTTATTTATATAAAATTTTTTTTTTTTTTTTTTT